>JAQIWU010001277.1:0-17589 GCA_034696445.1 Isotomiella minor
TTCGCAGCTTCAGCCAGTTTGATGTAAGTGTCCCAACCAAAGTTGCGAATCATGTCGAAATGAAACACTCGACTTGCACCAGATGTGACAAACAGTTTGAAGTCCGGACCATTATCCAGATAATCGCCAAGAACTTGTGCAATGCTTTCCATGCCATACTCTGGCCTCACCTTACCCATTGCGACTTTGTGCCCAATGACTTGAATGTAGTCTGTAAATATGTCTGGCTTTACCTCGTCGCCCAGGAGGTCGAGATATGGCATTGTTTTTTCGTAGTTGTGGCCCAGTTCGTGAAGCAATCCATATGTCAGTGGACTCTGCTTCCAAAGGTTGTTGTAGTCTGTGAATTCCTCAAAATGCTTCTCTAACACCATAATGGGCCAACCGGAATGCATGTTTGCTCTGGCGTCATCGTTAGGCAAGTCACGGGTTGGGGCAAAATGGTGCCTTGAAGATTTGTAAGGCATGGCTGCTAATATGGTGAGATCGTCAAGGATTCTTTCCCAATGCAACAGAATTTCTTCAGGGTCTTCAACGTGTTGGATTACAGCTTTGGGTAAGGTGAGAATCAGCTGATCGCTCACTAGGTCCCCGAAAGGTGCGTCTTGAAGAATGATTTCCTCTCTCCAGTCCACCAAAGTGTGGAGTCCCAGTTTCCAGCTGGGAGATTCCACGACCCCGCTAATTTCGAAACTGATTTCTGTGGCGTCAACTTCGGTATGAATTTTTCCAATGTAGACGATGCCACCGAACGCCGTGTTTAGGGAGAGAGGTTCAGACCCGTTGAATGCCTTCTTTGTTCCCATGCTTGGATATTGCCTCCACAATTCGTTCCCAGTCGTATCCTCGTAATGGCCAATTCTAACCTCAGCGTTGGTCAATGTGGTGTTGCCCACCTGTTTGATCTTAACTGTTGACCCTGCCGGTGCATAGAGGAGCGTCGAACAAAATTTGTCGCAAGATAACTTCCCGTCGTTCTTGAACTTGAGAAAAGTCGGAGAGTCTGTGCACTGTTCCTTCAAAAGCGTGGTGTACACTGGTTGTTTTTCCAAGGTGACATTGCGGATGTAGGCTTTGGCCAAGTCCTCCGACTTCGTGCTTCCAATTTTTCCGGGGTACTCTGCACTCGCTTTATGTGCTTTAATTTTATCAAGATTGTTTGTCAGGAAGACGTCAAGCTTGACTTGGAAACGAAGCCAGTCGGTCGCATTGACTGGAGGTAGGATGGGAGGGAGGGAATAGATCTTTGCTACCCATGGTGGATTTTTATTTTCATTGAGAGCTGCCTTCAACCCATCGAACATAAGGGATGTCGTATCCTCATCTGGTTGTGTTTTAGTTTCAATCGCTTTCAGTAGAGTGTCCACTGCATCTTCGACTGTCAGGGGCGAGGGAGTAGATTTGCCTGTATTCGGAGATGAAGTGGTTTCCTTGGGGGGACGCCAAAAACCATCCGCAACAAAAGACGCCTCCGTCGTTGTCAAGGGTTGAAGAAGAGGGATGACGTTTCCACTGGTACTGGTTGAGGGAAGTTCCGTAGTTGTGCTGCCAGCAACACTAGATACAGTAGTTGCTCCTGATTCAGGTAGAGTGGCATTGCCACTGCAGTTGTATAGGACAATCACTCTGTCCTTGCCCGAGACTGGATATGTAGCCATGACGATCTGAAATACATGTACAACGTAGTAAATTGGTCTCTTGGTACCGTAATTTAATTTTCTTACCAGATAACATGGCAAAAGAAATTTTTGCATTATACCCCAAAATTCCGCTGGGTATATCCAAGGGTAGCTCATCTTCCAAATTACAACTTGGCACTATAAACGTGACCTTTCAAAACTGGGAAAAGAATGTGTTCTTTCAAACCTTGGGTACTTAACTCACAAACCCACATTACATAACGACTAAGACAATGGTGCTTTAGTACACGATTGTTGCATGCACAACCAATGTTGTGGGATGGAGTTTTTGTTTTTCACATTGCTAACGCCCTTCCTTTCACAAAGCTGATAAATAAATTGTTTTTTGTATGAGACATTCCAGAGTCAAAGATGTTTCAGGGCTCCGGTTTGATTCCACATTGATATTCTATTTGAGTGAACGGCATCAATTGCAGTCATTAGAGTTTTCGGTATTTTGGAAAATAATGGATTTTCGTAACGTTTAGACAGCTGCTCAATAGAACAGCAGATCAACAGCAATTCAGTCCTCTGTGGCGGCAAAGAAGGGCTACACTCTCCCACTATTTAGGTCACGTCACTAATGAGGCCGTCTTAGTTTCCATACCAGAACAATAAGCACAGAACAGTAAAAATAATGGTGGTACGCATTTCTAAACTCTTCCTACAGAGAGATAGCTTAACCGCTGAAATCCGTAGTATCGAATATATGAAGTCTCGGTAAAGCTAAGAGAACGGCAGTCGCGCAGCAACTAAATTACTAGTTGAGTTGACCTACCTACAAGTTCGAAAAAAGGAGAATCGTGGTGGTTAAAAGGGAGGAAACAGTTTTCAATGAAACACAACTTTATTATTTACGCTACCTTCAATTAATTGAAACAAAGACATCTTGAATTAAATTGCAAATGGTATGAGTGGACCATCAAAATGGATCCATTTTAACCTTTATTACTAAACCTTACTCTTGGTGGTCACTTCCTCCATCAGATTCTGCAGTCGTTTCTCAGTGTTACCTGCTTCAACGTCAATTTCCGCAACCACCCTACCAATCACCACAGTAAGTTTGTTCAATGCTTTTTGCGAAAACCCTGAGACGGCTCCGACAGTTTTACTTATCTCTTTTCCCACGTCTTGATCGTATTTGTCTCTAATTCGAGTCGTAGAGTTTCTTACCCTGTCCATCGTTTGACCCAGAATCTCTTCTATCCCTTTTGTATCCGTATCTACACCAAGTTTCCATTCTTCTTTCGCCTTTGTATACCTTTCAATTGCGCTCGTATACTGCAGTTGATAAAAGCGGGCTTTTTGTTTTGGGCGAAATTTGAGCACCTCCTTATAAAAATTCATCTTTCTTCCATATTCAACAAGATCTTCCAGAATTGCTGTCCCGTTTTCAATGATCAACGACAAGTAAGACCGGATTACCCTGGCCTTGACTTTTGTGGCATTTTCAGCGTTCTTTATGATGGAGTCGAAGATTGGAGAAGTAATGGACGTTTCCTTTTCCACAGGGGTCACAATGTGTTGCAGTATTGCCGACTGGGTGGTGGAGTTTAGATTTGCGGATGCCCCAATAAAGATTTGGGTTACTTTGTCAGAGAAACTTTTCTTCGTTTCCCGTATTGTAATAAGAGAACTTTCAGAGTTGTTTCTGAGCTTCGTCACAATTGACTGTGTGCTATTTGCGCAGGTGGCATTTAAAAGTTCAATTTCATCGTTGAGTTTGATATCTGGATCGTCCTGGTCGTTAGTTCCTGTTTTTGCTTTCTTCTTGGATTCGTCTCTCTTCTTCTTAACTTTCTTAATGTCAGCCACCAACCTACCTTTCTCATGATCAAGTGCCTTCAAACTTTTCTTTTGTAATTCTATGAAATCCTGTCGTAAGTTTGTAATAACTGTCTTTGCTAAATTCCTTGCTGAAGCAAATTCTTTCTCGGTGTTCTTTACAATGCCATTTATGCCATTATTCAACTGCTTGCTGACGTTCCTAAGGGTGGGCATTATCCGTTTGGTGGATTCGGACGTCACAGCCTTTGCTGCTTTCTGGGCTTCCTCCACCATCTTCTTATCGTCCTTTGCAATCATTGCAGTTTCATTCTTGAGGCCAGCCTTGTACGTTTTCTCAACAAGCGTTACGTTCTTATTAACAGACTTGGTGTGCTCATCAAGAAAGTACCCGTTAGACAACATGTCAAGAAACCCTTGGGCGCTGTATTTTGACTGAGGATACCCCAGCTGTTTGACGGTGGAAATTGCTTCTTCTGCAAACTTGAATCCCCAAGAACCCAAGAAGGACTGCATATCGCGTTTCAAATACTTGGACAGAGTTATCAGAAACCAGTTCCTTCGGTCTTGGTCGTCCTTGATTGTGACATTACGATACATTTTGGTGGCGTGGAAGTACGTATTCCAGCCAAAGTCGAGATGTAACTGGTAGAAAAATATAAAAGGAAATGTTCTCGTCATAAATTTTGAGTAATTTGCTCCTCCTTTTATGTAATCTTTCAAAGCGAGGTAACCTCCTTGATGTTGTCGTGAATCGCTTTTCAAGTGCCCAAACAAAATCCATCGCAGATACTCTGACCACATGTTATTGGTAATCTCAGCTCCACCCCCAAACTTCCACCAATTGAAATCCCTATTGTGTCCGATTTCGTGAAGATATCCGTGTTGGTCAATTTTTCTTCGCAACCGTGTATTGTTCCCAGCAACTGCCACCTGAGTATCGTACGCCCGAACCGGATTTCCCGATATCATCCAGGCGGATTGATCGGCGAGGGTTTTGGAGAAAAGGATGTTCTCATGATGTCCCTTGTAACCTTCGCTATGAAATTCGTTGGCATTGTCTACAATTCTTTCCCACGTGTTCATTAATTCTTCCGGGTTTTGCTCAGCATTAAATGTTTTGGAGGAAAACCTCAAAGAGATGCTAGGACCAGTAAGTATCATCCAAGGTACAATGGTTTGAAACTTTTTGACACGTCTCCACTCTGACATTGCAGTTTTCCCCAAGAAAAAGTGAGCCATTTCAGTCGCCCCTCCAGACACCTCCAATTCAACCACGTCCGCCCCAACCGAACTGATTACGTTCTTAAGCAATAAAGTACCCCCAAATGCCGTAATAAACTCGCCTTCAGCTCCGGTAAATTTCTGGCGGTACTCAATTCGTGGATATTGTGGCCATGTTGGCTGGTTCATAAAGTCCTCCATCCACGCTGTGTAAACTGTAAACGTTGTGACGTTCCCTCCAATAAGCCGTATCTTGGTTGATTTTCCTGCCTGAAGGTAGTAGGGTGTTGGACACCAGTCAGTACAGGACGTCATTGTGGAGGACGTCAAGTTGTTGTACCCCGGCGAGTTTTCGCAGCCCTCGGTCACTAAGGTGTGGTAAACATCGTGTCTCTTCAAGTAGAAGGCATGTCGAAAGGTTTGGGTTAGATCTACGATAGACTCATTCACCCACCCTGGCGATTTTTTGCTCCACGGATGCCTGTACCCGTCTTCGGGCTTTAGTACATAGTTCATTATCAATATTTCTACTTTTACTCGCAGTCGTAACAGTGGTGTTCCGGGGATATCTCCTTTTTCAATTTGGAGTGCCGGTTTATTCAAAAACTGCTTTTTGAGGTCAGCTGCCCAGGTAAGCTTGGACTTCGGGAGTGTTTCAAGTGCCAGCCGCAAAAGGTTTATCATACGGTCCATCTCGTTCATTTTAAATGTGGTGCTAATGTTGGTAACATTCGCATACATATCGATTTCCCCTAGTACCTTAACAACGTCCTTTACATCCTTCACCGCCTCCTGCAAATTTGTGTAGCGGAACATGGGTCTCAGAATGTTATGGTAGCTGAAGGCCGATGTATCATTGAGCCACATAATCCCCGTAAATGTTGACAGGGGTTGGTTGACGGCAACGCCTGAGCAACCTTTGAAACATCCAAGAATCAATCCTCCGCCACCCTCAACAAATTTTTTGATTTCTGGAATTGCATCTGGCTGAATTAGATGCACATAAGGAGCAACCAGCACGTTGGCTTTCGATAGTTTTGCATATTCTTTGGGATCATTAAGCCTTATATAGTCAACATCATTTCCACTTTGGTTAAGCCAATTGTGTAGAGACTTCTTTCCGTTGGACTGTACAAAGATCTTCTGTTTTCTCTCCGTATACCTGGATGCAACCCACAATACGCAGTTAATAAACAACGTTTCAGAACCCGGTTTTAGCGACCATGGATGCTCCACCATACTACCGTCGGTGTACAAGATTCGTCCGTTACCATGCTTGGCTGCCGCCATCACTGTGGAATTAAAGTGCGTAACCACAACCGAGAAAGCAGTGGGCCCAAAGGGGAAGATTGCGCATGGATAATCTATCCTAACCTCTTCAATGTCTCCGATCAGTTGGTCGTAGTCGGTTGCTAAAACCGTAATACGATAAGTTTAATTACAATTATAAAGCCTTGTCGGTATAGCACCTGATCCATTCAATTTGACATGCCATAATGGATTGGTGGACAGGAATGTTTCGTTCTAAAAATGCCGGTAGTATTAATAATTTGCAACGTTGGCAGTATTTACGACTTACATCGTTTTCATCTTCCGCAATAAGTGATGGGATAGTTGACGTTGTCATCGAGACATCTCCATCGTTAAAATCCAAGGGTTCGGGACTTCGGGTAGTTTCATCAACTCCACCACCACCACGTCTCATCCCTCGACCCTTCATCTTCCCCAACTCAATTTTTGCCATTTTGAGCAAGTCGGTAGCCCGGTAACCACAATCCTCCAAATGTTTCACCTTCGCAACAGCTGTCTTCGACACTGGGATACCCCACGACTGAAGATACTCGTCGACTCGCTCCACTTGAATTCTGGACACCTCTATCGCCAAACCGTCCAATCCTGTGTCGTTAGTTGTCTTCGCTGCTTCAGCCAGCTTGACGTAGGTATCCCATCCGAAGTTGCGAATCATGTCGAAATGAAACACGCGACTTACTCCAGAGGTAACAAACAGTTTGAAGTCCGGACCATTATCCAGATAATCCCCAAGAACTTGTGCAATGCTTTCCATGCCATACTCGGGCCTCACCTTATCCATTGCGACGTTGTGACCAATGACTTGAATGTAGTCTGTAAATATGTCTGGCTTTACCTCGTCGCCTAAGACGTCTAGATATGGCATGGCTTTTTCGTAGTTGTGGCCCAGTTCGTGAAGTAATCCAAATGTCAGTGGACTCTGCTTCCAAAGGTTGACGTAATCCGTGAATTCCTCAAAATGCTTCTCCAACACCATGATGGGCCAGCCTGAATGCATGTTTGCTCTGGCATCATCGTTAGGCAAGTCACGGGTTGGGGCAATATGGTGTCTTGAAGATTTATAAGGCATGGCTGCTAATATGGTGAGATCGTCAAGGATTCTTTCCCAATGCAGCAAAATTTCTTCAGGGTCTTCAACGTGTTGGATTACAGCTTTGGGTAAGGTGAGAATCAGCTGATCGCTCACTAGGTCCCCGAAAGGTGCGTCTTGAAGAATGATTTCCTCTCTCCAGTCCACCAAAGTGTGGAGTCCCAGTTTCCAGCTGGGAGATTCCACGACCCCGCTAATTTCGAAACTGATTTCTGTGGCGTCAACTTCGGTATGAATTTTTCCAATGTAGACGATGCCACCGAACGCCGTGTTTAGGGAGAGAGGTTCAGACCCGTTGAATGCCTTCTTTGTTCCCATGCTTGGATATTGCCTCCACAATTCGTTCCCAGTCGTATCCTCGTAATGGCCAATTCTAACCTCAGCGTTGGTCAATGTGGTGTTGCCCACCTGTTTGATCTTAACTGTTGACCCTGCCGGTGCATAGAGGAGCGTCGAACAAAATTTGTCGCAAGATAACTTCCCGTCGTTCTTGAACTTGAGAAAAGTCGGAGAGTCTGTGCACTGTTCCTTCAAAAGCGTGGTGTACACTGGTTGTTTTTCCAAGGTGACATTGCGGATGTAGGCTTTGGCCAAGTCCTCCGACTTCGTGCTTCCAATTTTTCCGGGGTACTCTGCACTCGCTTTATGTGCTTTAATTTTATCAAGATTGTTTGTCAGGAAGACGTCAAGCTTGACTTGGAAACGAAGCCAGTCGGTCGCATTGACTGGAGGTAGGATGGGAGGGAGGGAATAGATCTTTGCTACCCATGGTGGATTTTTATTTTCATTGAGAGCTGCCTTCAACCCATCGAACATAAGGGATGTCGTATCCTCATCTGGTTGTGTTTTAGTTTCAATCGCTTTCAGTAGGGTGTCCACTGCATCTTCGACTGTCAAGGGGGAGGGTGTAGATTGGCCTGTATTCGGAGATGAGGTGGTTTCCTTGGGGGGACGCCAAAGACCATCCGCAACAAAGGGCGCCTCAGTTGTGGTCAACGGTTGAAGAAGAGGGATGACGTTTCCACTGGTACTAGTTGAGGGAAGTTCGGTTGTTGAGCTTCCTGCAGCATTGGAGACGGTGTTTGGTTCAGGCATAGTGACATTGCCACTGCAGTTGTATAGGACAATGATTCTATCCTCGCCAGAGACTGGAACGTTGACCAGGATCATCTGAAACGCAACCAATAGATAGTGAGTCAGTCTATTAGGATGGTGAATGCAAATGTCCTACCAGATAGCATGCTAGAAGATACTTTGGCATTAGACCACGGAATCCCCCTGGGGGCAGCCTAGGGTAATTCATTTCTAATTGGACCAGTAGGCACTACTCCCAACCGTGCCAGTCGTGAGAATGGAATGTGTCCTTTCCAATTTCGTTGGTGGTGCTAAAGTGCCAATTGTGCATTAAACAAAGAATAATATAACTAACCTTTGTTTGCATTAATTGTAGTTTGCCAGTACCAAACGTAAGGATGCATCTTACATTCATACTCGTACAATCAAGTCTTTGTTGCATTACATGCATAATGTACGTTTCAATAACTTTCAACATCATTCTACGAATGCCCCATTCCACAATTCAGATTGAACCGATGCAAAGGGTTTATTTGGTGGGTGTCTGGGGCCTACGGAGATAGTTGTCCTGCCGTTACATTACTACGTTATGGTTCTCAAGTACTCCAGCCAACATCATATAAATTCTTCGGCGGCCGCTAGGCTATTGAACGAAATTTGATACTCGGTGCAATTTGCAACACGGACATATCACACATATGACGATGCTATGAATTTCCTAATTGAAACTGTAAAAGATTCAGAAAACTTTCATCGCATTCCTTGGTCATTTCTCAAAGAGCGAAGACGACAGTCTTATCTATCAACTAGCAGCCAGCCTGAGATGGAGGTGAGAGCTTCAATCTCACATCACTATGCTTGGGGTTCGATCACTGGAATGGCTTCGTGCCAACCAAAAAGTGAATGAACGGTCTGGAAAAGTAATGGTTGTATAATATGTTGTCAACCAAATCTACTTAGTAAAATGGGATATTCAGAATGGGTCTAATTTGTAGGGAAATAAATTCAGTCAATTGGGTTCTTATCTGGGTAACTGGGTGGGTTTGTTAGCTAATGAAACCTGGCCGGCTTGTCCGTCCTGAGGATTTAGCTTGTTAAATATGCAATCTTATAGTTGTTCGTTCGTTCTCTTCGCAATTAGTGAGTAGAAGTCAGTGTCTGGAAAGCAGTTATTAACTGAGTTACATTAGTAGAGTGACTACCCGAAAGTGTACATGGCATGTAGACTATAAAAGATCAACAACAACAACAACAAGTCGGGCACTTTAATTGACTTCCTTAATAATGCATCTCACAATTGATACCAGTTAAGAATACGCCGTACATTTTGTGTTATCAAAACCAACGTCAGTATTGTACAACCACTTAGGCGAGTTTAGCTTGTCGTCGACCACAATTGAACCAAAGCCTTTCATTTTTGCATTAAAACGGCTTCCCGAGAATTAATTACCTTTCAATATTTGATATTCCATCTCAGACAACCCCAACTGAGGTTAACCCAAAGTTATCAATTACTATCAAGTCGTTTATGTCGAATTGTATGTTATTCCAGCAAAGACACCTTACTCAAGACGAACGGTAAAAAGGACAAAGGGGCCACCCTTGTGTTTCTAGCCGTGGGGACTGCGTCAATCCAATTGAGATGGCAACAAATGGGACAAGTGTCACTCCAAAAGTATGCTTCAGTTGCAAACTATACTGACATTTCTTCTCGCGTGTATAGAATGGTTACCTTTCTTTTGATCTGCCCCCTTGACTTTAAATCACCATCCCGTATTATAACCTTCAAGGAAAAACGGAGGACAAGCAGTTTTGTACACAACGTCTCTTATCTTTCTGGTATAATTGTATTGGCGGTACATTTCCTTGGCCAGGCTCTGCGAATATACCTTCAATGGAAAATTGTGGCTCATTGGCAACAGGCAGTTCTGGTATTCATGACATTCCTGACTTATTTTTTCATCGCCATTCAAGCTATATGGTTCGTCCGGCAACATGAATTCAAGGAGCTTTTGTATGCTTCCTTTGAAATGGAAACCTGCATGGCGCGGAGAGGTATACAAAGGATAGTAGATGATTGATTGAACTAGTGAGCAGATGCATGAACTTACTTTCTTTTCCCTTCAGGTTTGCAGAATTATACACAACGTGGTATTTCCCTCTTCATGGTAATCAATGCTTGCAACCTGTTTGCTCTGCCCACGGGAATATTTCTGTTTTCCTTTGTGGTTAAATGCTTTCCTCCACTGCTGGCATATCTCATCATACCATCATGTTCTCAAAGCTGGACAACGACCTCCAATTTACAGGAAGCCTTGTCTCCAGAATGGGTTGCTCTGAGCATATTTGAAGGGTACAGTGGCATTGTCCTGACAGCAACGGCCATATTTGGTGCCCACACACTTTGCTATCCTTTCGCCGTGCTTTTGGGATTTCTGAAGATGCTGCGCAAGTAAATATTTTATCCAACACTTTTTTCAGTTTTGGTATCAATGGGATATCTTTTCCTACTCCTTCAGGTCACTTAGAAATGGAACCATGTTGGCGAAATTCAGGATTGCAAAGCTGTTTCTAGATTACAGACGTCTACAGCTTCAAATGGGATTGTTGTGTCACGTCAATGCGGAGCCATACATCTCAACAGTGATATTTGATATAGTTCTATTTGAAGCAATTTCGCTATATTTGTTGATAACGTCGTTCAGAGTGATTCCATACGTCATACTTTCATGCTTTGGACTTGTGGCATTGGAGATTTTTGTTGCAATCATTGTGGTGGGTGGATACTTTGGGGCCGCTCAATCTCGTTCACAGCAGTTCCTTTGGCAGTTTAAACTGTCAGTAGCGATGTGTCGAGTCAGGTCACAAAGGCAGTGGTTGAGAAAGGCGCTGCGTTCTGCGACCCCTGTCCGGGTGGGGATGGGATGCGGCATGTTCTTTAATACATTGTCCTCACTTCGAATATGGGCAGTATGTGTGGAATACCTGATTGCACTCTTGCTTTTATAATCGTGTAACGGACACTGCTACATTAGTTAAGGTAAGCCTCCATCAACCTGCAAGGTTAAAAGCCCACCACCCCTTTGGCGTTTCACTATTTTTGCATTGCCTTTAAGACTTTTAGAAACATAAGGAATTCTCTGTGAGGTGGCTATATGTGCGTGTCTGGCCACGCATTTGGTATCAAGTGGTATAACTGTTAAAACGGTCAACATGACCTAAGGTAAAACCCCCACAAACTTCATAGTAAGAGACATCATTATCTATACGTTGTGCAATATTTACAATGTTTTCCGTTGGGGCAAGCTTAATAAGTGAGTTGTCTGAATGTAGTCTATTGCGGTCATTATAAATTACAAAAACATTTACTGTACTGTCCTGTTTGCTGTCAAGATTGCAGCAGTGCGTAATAAAAAATAAACTTACCTCACAGAAAAAAACAATCAGATAGTTAATTACGATGTAATACCTCGTATTCATATGTAGCCAATAATAACTAACGGTGCATTCCTTAGTATACTACTGGAGCACACGCCCTGAGTAGTTCTTCACAGCGAGACATCAGTGGATGGTGGACCCGGCCCATTGAGAAATACAAAATACGTATATGCTTCATGCTTCTGTTTTAGGTACACAATAGAATGGTAGCTGATTGCCTTATACTAAAGTCAATAGAAACCAGAGGTGTGCCAGATTCCATAAAGTTTCCCATGAAGTAGATTCTTAGTTCTCTTAGTGACATTTTGATACGCCGGGAATATGCCAACTCCCGCGTTTTGACAGTGCTTTGACCCACTCTCCCTTGGCTAAGTACATTAGAGGATATTGTGTATACTCGTGAAGCAGCTATCCAGGGTGGGAGAGAGGTGGCCCAAACAATCACACAGCCAAACGGAAAGAACATGTGCAACCACCAGTCCAGTTGGCCATGCATTCGAATCGCAACAAACATGACAAATACTTGAATGACCAGTTGAGCCAGTATGATCATTGGAAATTGTAACTCTCGGAGACAATCATTAACAACGCACTCAACAACCTGCAGGACTTTGTAGTCCTTCACGTCAACACTTTTTAAGGACCCAAGTACTCTCGTGTATTTCCACACGGAGGTTATCCCGGCCATGCAGATGTACACCACATAGAATGCAGCCGAGTATAGAACGTTGGTCCAATAGTACCAATCTAGTGCAGTCAACGCAATCCGGGCCCAGGAGTTTATGGGTTCATGTCTGCGGCAAACGGAATGAAGAATCAAGGAACTAAGGAAGGGTGGTTGACAGGGTTGGAACGCAACCTAAAGTATCTTTATTTGATATATCCGTTGCAGTACTACGGTGTTTTTGGAAAACAGCTTACCAGTATTCCTACCAAAGCTGTCAATATTGGGAGAGAGTGTTGCAAGAATTCCTGGGTCACCACAACGAGCTTGTCGCCATCAGTTGATTCGGGACACACTACTTATAAAATAAACTTGTCTTACAACTTAGAAGTAAAACATACGTTCGTACCTACCGTCAGAGAACAGCCATTTCTCATATTGCACTAACGTGTTGATCAACGCGTCATGGCGAATTCCATATCCCTCCAAACGAATCAACGCGCTTCCCAGATAAATGACTAATAAGCACATACCGACTACCTTCTCAGAATTTGGTCGACCTTGAAGGAAAATAGATTGGTATCCCATCGCGAGTTGTATCCATTGAAGCAGAGAAAATAGACGGGATAACCGAAGCCTGCCTGGTTCAAAACGTACCCAGCGACCATCCCAAGCGTAGGGCAGCGAAATAAGGAATCTGTTGCACTGTAGGATTCTTCTGAAGCTATTCGTTGAAATTAAACAAAGTTTTATGGAGTCCATGATGCAGGAATAAAAGGTACAGCCTTTGAAAGAGAAGTACAGAGAAGACCGCAATGTTGGGCTTAATTAAAAAGGTTTGATTAGCTTTTGAGTCGAACTCACCTTAACTAGCCATATCGAAAGACAAAAGCGGTGTATTATTTGTGCCTGGTGTATAATTCTGGATTAAAGGTTAGCCTTTAAAAGCTTAAGTTACGAAGCCATGCAAAGGAAGAGGTGCAATCGTTCTTCTTTCAATGATTACAATAATCAGATTACCTTAATTGGTTTTAGGTCACCAAATAGACCCGCAGATTAGGTGCAGATTGGTAGGGTTCAACAAATAAGACTTTAGGTGAGCCTTGTCGGGTTGATGGGTTTAATTAGATTATATATTATGCGTCCCTCAAATTACAGCTTAACGTTTATTTGGATCTTGTAAATTTATGTTGAAATCGGCGAATTGTCCAATTACTATATTATAAAGTGATGGTAGGACAATCTATTTCATAAAACGAAACTTGGTTTCACAACCATTCATACGCTGCATGCAACGCCGCGTTACTTTAATTATTGACGTTGTCAAGTAGAAAGCAAACTCCAACAAAAGCATCACAGACCCAACGACGACCGCTACAATAAGAACGACAAGAAATACTATCAGTAAATTGGAGTGCATTGTTTTCGGTTCAAATGACCAACTGTCCTTCGGAACCGAAGGAATACTAACAATTTGGTCATGTGTGGCCAATTCACGCCAATGGTGCAAAAGTCCGGAGTGCAGGATGTTGAGAAGGACAATGTTGAGTCGATGAGTTGCTTTGGAATTATCAAATGTAGCGTACTCATAGTAATCCCCATATTCGTCCTAACTTTTGATGTAAAGAAGTCGCGTAAGGTGGGAACGGCCTGTGCTTCCAAAGAGTTTGTGAATCGTGCCTTTCCCACCTTCAAAATAGTAATAGTGACTTGGGGAAACAAAGAATGTACCATTGCACCTGGCCGTTTCTTCGGCAGCTTTCAACGGATCGTTGTATGAAGTAGACATGGAAACATACTGTTCACTCGTAAAGCTGCTTGGTATGGATTCCAAAGTACTTACAAATCGTAACTTTCCTGGGTAGCTTGCCACCTCATTAAAAGTTTTGGGAATATTCGAGGTAAGAGGAGCAGTTATGTCGTTTGTTAGTACTTCGAGATACATTTCATGAAGCAGCAGAGAGAGAGCAAATCCCACAGTCCCAGTAGAAACTGGATGGTACCCCATTTGTATGTTTCTTTCAGAGGAAGGTTAACATTTATCAAGAGTAACGTTAAATAGGCGAATACTTCAGGTAATTTTTTAAATATGTTTTTGGGACCAACAACAGACCTAGTCGACGACACTACTATAGTGTAAACAAATAATGCAACAATTATAGCTACCCAAACGCTCAAAGGAAATGGCGTTACGTACGCTGACCAAGGGATTTCCGTTTTGTGTACGGATTAACAACTGATGAACCGATAACTTACTTTTCGAATTGGTAGTGGATCAGTGGATCCACTCAGATAAGGTATTTTTTGCATACACAGTTTCACATACCCAGTTGTTAAATTATGCAGTCGACTCACGACTTCGTTTAATTTCAGTGTTTTACGCTCATTTGCCGGAATCCCCCTTAGCATGTGTAAAACCTGCCTATCCGTCAATTCCATTCTATCTCTCCGGGTAGAAAATCCCACCAGCGCAGCGCAAATCTGGTCATGTGTATGCACAAGATCCGGAAACTCTGGAGAATTAAGAATGAACATCTCGAATTCCAACAGGTCTCTGCGGCCTGATATAAAGTACAGAAGCGCGTGTTGCAAAAGTTCCTCCTTGTGGCCAAGCGGAGGCCAAGCTAAGATCTGGAGGATTACACCCGATGACAAAACCTTGGAGTTCTGCAGTTTTATGAAGAGCACCACGGGATAAACAGATTGGTGTCTAGTCTGTGATGCGTACTCCAGACGATCCATTGACATCATAAACAGGACAACGGTTTGGCCCATTTTGTCACTGGGACGAAGTCTGCGAAGTGGTATGGAAATGTTCATCGGTTCCTCACTTGCTGAATTTCTCAACCCATGGCATAAAATCCTTTTGTGAGAAGTAAGTATATAAGGCTGAACCAATGTCGAATCAATTTCGTAATTTGAAATCCAGTCAAAGATGGCGATCGAAGTGTCCAACAAATTCAATGCTCGACTGATGACTTTTGTAGTAGAAGCGTGGACTTGACAACTCAAAATTGTGTTGTAGTCAGTGAGAAGCAACAACGTTATAAATGATTGTTCTCTCATTCTGAAAAGATTCTACTTTTATGATCAGTTGGTTCATGTACGTGGTGATTCAAGGCCAGAAACTACTGATACCACGTCCTTTGAAATACTTGCAAAAATGTACTAGCCACTCTACATCCGTCACAGAAATAAAATCTAACACAGTTTTCATTAGTGAGTAACATGTTTCTAACGAGATGACTAAGGTTTTCTAATGGTTGAAGTATCCACGTCAACAATTCTGAACCCCTTATGTATGATGAACAATGCAATAGTGACAACTAATTGTACGATAGTGTCCGCTCGGTAAGTTTGCGAAAGAAAGTAGCACTTTCAAGAGCAATATGTCAATCCACTGCGCCTGTTTTTGTTATAATTGTCCCCACTCCTTTTTTATTGAAAAACTTCTGTATTATTCCACAAAGCTACAAAAACATCCTACGCATACATAAACTATCCCGCTATTTTAAAACGTACAGTTGTGAAAACCTGCAAAAAAGTTCATTTCATTATGCATTAAGATTTTAACAGTTACCAATACGTCTCTTTACTTTAGCAGATAAGGCGATACAGAAGTGTAAACATTCCTCCAATGATGATCCACTTCCCCGAATTTTCTATACCTGATGCACTGGCAAACAACAGGATGTGTGAAACAAGAGATTAATTTTAAAGAATGTCCTGTATTTACGTACCTTCCGCCTGCCGGTGGAATCTGCCTACATGGCGGGCAACCATACACATCCGCTTGAATACAATAGTCCAAGTCAGGGCACTGACTGCAAACGTTCCTGCAAAACGCGTACGCGTCTCCTCCGCAAGGTGTGAGCATCCTTCTTTCCCGTCCGCATGAACATGACAGGACGGTCGTATCGTTCCCAACACACATCGAGTTATCACAAATCTTCCTGCATTCTTGACAGTTGTGGATGCATGGTGGATCAAGGACCAATTCAGACGGGCCTTGATTGTCGCATGATTCCCCATCGACACGTTCCTGGACCAGTATTGGCGTCATGGTACACCACTATATATACACCACTATATATAGTAGCCTCTTCCACTTTTGCTTTCACACATTGCGGAGGAAGATACTCTCCAACCCGGCATCCAAGCTCGCAAGTCATCAACACCGTCGTTGTCCCATGCCCAGAAGGGTCCAGGCCGTTGTTATAGTAGCAGTAGTAGATATTGTTTGCAGGGCAAGAGCCCAGCATTTCCTTTTGAAAACCACAGTAAGTTGGTGCAAGTGCGTTGCGCTTTTTCAGATTCCCCAGGTCCGGGTACGTCTGACATCTGCAGGATTCAGTAAGGACGTTTTCCTCAACGCTCTGGTATCGATAGGGACTGTAGCCAGTACGGTTGAGATAGGGATAACCCCTGACGAGATGGTAGACGCACTTGCCAATCCTTCCTCCTGCCAACTCGTACGCCCAATTAAGATTGGAAGGAAATTGGTAGCTCCCCATAGATTACAGGAACGCAAGTGTGTTCAGCCTCCCGTGAACTTCAATAGTCCCTTTGACCCGACCCCTCCTCCCATCTGTCGAAGAGGAGGACTTGAACCCCAGGGTTGAGGAGGACGTCCCCTGACCGAAGGTCATTCTTCCCAATCTGTCTTGCTACATTTGGGAGCGTCCTGGTGTTGAGACTAGTGTTGAGCTGCCAAGCCATGGAGACAAAGCCGGAGAAGTCCGTGCGGTAGTTGATGCCATAAGGACCTGGGGCATAGGCAGACTGGCTGAACGGCAAGGCCTGGTTCGACTAAAATTGAGCTCGTTTGATGACCTCAGAGCGAGTTATGCCTTTAGTTGACCCCGTATAGGTGAGAACTACAAGAAAAAAGAATTAAGTCAGGGACAGTTGTAAAACAAATTTTGTGTCGTTCACTCACAGATGCAACACCACAAAACCCCGTTAAAATTAAGCATGATGAATCAATAATATTTAACAATTTTTTCAACAAATGATCTGTGAATTGGGAATTTCGGTTGTTGAATTTCTTTGCGTTGCAAAGAGTGGACTAAATGACTTGTCTCAAGAGAGTGAATGGAAAAGGTAAAGTTGCAACTTGCTCGTGACTGTGAGTCATATCACTATTGCGCAAACATTTCTCTGTACAGTGGGGTGTGTGAACTGAATTGAGATGGACGCAATCGAGACTTTGAACTGAACAGTCACAAAGACCCGAGTTCCGACACTCTAACTCACTTACTCTGATCTCACTTTCCCCACCCTTCAACCAAACCATACGCTACACGCACCACCACTTTGCACTT
>JAQIWU010001278.1:0-17587 GCA_034696445.1 Isotomiella minor
TCTGTTGGATGATAAGCTTAAAGATAAGGTAGTTAGTTAAGACAATCACCTTTGAGGAAAGTCCCTTTCGAAAATCCCTACATTCTTGCATACAAGGAAATAACAACATTATTCTCAGAGGGTATAAAACCCGTCTTATCTAAGCATCCCTTAACATTCCTTGTTTGAAGAAGACCAAGTAAAGTTTTCCATAAGACTCTCCATATTTTGCATTTAATTCGGTGTTGACACTTATCATAGGCACTGGACAGAATGTAAGTGTCCAGTAGATTCTCTTGAAAGTTAAATCGCACCTCATTAAAATAATTCCCATAGGTCGGACATGGATGATAAAAAGACTCCTGAGAAGAAGAAGGGTGAGGCTGAGAAAGAGGATGAGGCCACTGCTGGACCATCCCAGCCATCGTTGTCCCAGAAGGAGGACTCCAACGCTTTCTTCATCCGAAAGCACACCATCATCATGCAAAAGCACTACCCTGAAGCGTACGCCAAGGCGATTGAAATGTTGGCACTTTGGAAAGAAAGAAAATTAAGAGACCAGCAGCCAAAAGGTCAAGGTCTTCCTGAGCAAAAGCGGTATGTAGACCATGTCACTTCTTTTCATAGCTTCTTACACATTTTGGTTGCTTTGGTTTATAGGGAAAAGCCTGTTGAAGAGGTAAAGAGCACCTTGGACCCCATTCCAGGTCCAAGCAGTGCCGCAGGACCGTCCCAGCCGAGGGGACCAAGCCCAAAGCCTGAAGAATCCTTTGAAGACGATAAGGAAAGAGGGTTCAATAGAGGAATTAAACGCAATATCACCGTGGAAGTAAGGAAGGAAGTGGCAATCCCACAACCTGAGGAAAGAATAAGGCACAATAGAGGACTTCGACCCAATATCCCCGTGCCAGAAAGGGAGGAAGTGCCAAACGTACAGCCTGAAGACGACAAGGAAAGAGGGCACAATAGAGGACTTCGACCCAATATCACCGTGGAAGTAATGGGAGAGGGACCAATCACCTACCAGAGACACTTAAGGAAACAAATGGAGGAAGCCGAAGCCGCTGTGGCAGAGTTTTCAACTCCAAAAGTAGAAAAACAAGAGACTGAGGCTCCGAATCGTCCTGTTGAACTTCACAGAGGCCCCAATGACGACGACGATGATGATGACGATGAGGAGGAGGAGGCATTTAGGAAGCTTTATGAAAGATTCAAGAAGATCAATCCCAAAGATGACGATGATGATAATGACAACGATTCGGACTTGATTGACCTAAGCTTTTGATCCTAATTTTGTTTGTTTGATTGATTGAACCTTTGGTGTTCTTTTGTATAGTAATTAAGGTACTTTGGACTTTGTGTGTTAATGAATTAATAAATTGGTAGCCAAACTCTTAAGGAATCATGAATTAATTGACAAAAAAAAAGCCAAAAGCCACATCACAATGTCACCTTACCCCAAGCAACCTTTGGTGCATGAACAGCTGTGGGACAGAGGCACACGTCGTCAGTCTCTCTCGATCAAATGTCAAATCAAAATCAAGTCCTTAAAAAAGTGAAAGTTTTAATTACTTTAGTCATAAAACGTGCAAATAATCATCAAAGTCTTCTTCTTGATTGACTGAGGAACGAAGGAACACAAAAACAGGAAAAGGATGACGATGATAAGGACAAATAAGTAAAAATTCAAAGTTTGTCTTTGGGGGGCATGGGGAATATGTTGGAAAGTGACTCTGGTTCCACCTCCTCCTCCTCTGAAGAAGCTCCAGAAGAAAGGGTCGTCGTGGGTCAACAAGAAGAAGGTAAGTAATCAAGTCCAATTGTTCTATTGTCCTCATTTAAATGTCTTTTTCCTAAAGATACTTCCCAGCAGAAGGCGGATCATCACAGTCAACAACAACCACTCGCCTCCTCATCGTCGTCAGGGATGGAGGGTGTCGAAACGTCTTCCATGGACAGGAACGCCAATAGCATCCATCAAGTCCCTTCGCCTGAACCTACGGCAGTCGGTCATGGTGCTACGACGACGATCATATCCTCGTCATCGTCCTTATCTCCATCTATGTCAACCGGTGCTGCTGCTTTGATGACCAAGACTCATCTTCTAAAGTCCCCCACCCAGCTGCCTTCAAACAAGGACTGTGTCATCCCGATCAAACCCCCGAGATTGTCCAGGATGGCTCCACCCTCCTCGACCTCTTTTCATAATAATAGCAATAATCATAGTTATAATAGTAACGATAGCAACAATCAGTCTGTGATGATGATGTCCAGTATGCAGCAAAAGTAAGTCCTTTAGTCCCCATAACGACGACTTCAAGTGTCTTAATTTGGCTTTTCTTTTTGTCCTTTAGGAATCCTAAATTCGTACCTTACGAGCCTTACAGTTGTGCCACGCGGCCCATCGTCTCGACGACGACCAATAAGAGTCATCAGGCCCAAAGGAAACCCTCCTCTGACTCTGGGAGTAATGCGTCCACATCCGCGTCCTCCACCCCAATCCCACCTCCCACGCCAACAAATTCAGCCTCTGTCACCTTCAGTCCCTCCACGTCCTCAGCCCTTCTCCTCAAAGAGCGACTCAAGATGGCGGAAAAGGCTCTGGGGGAAGCACAAAGCGAAAATACTCGACTCAAGAAACTATTCGTGGACTCTATCCTCGGCTCTCCTACCCAGTGCATGAACCACGAATCCAACCACAGTCCCTCCTCTCAAGACCAGGCAAATCATCATCATCAGAACAACCACGACGACGCTGTGGACAATCTTACGGACAAGTTGGAAGTCTGGAGGTCCAAGTTCCTCTCCTCATGCGTCCTTGTGGAGCAACTCACCAAGGACAACGGCTCCCTCGTCAGCTTTGTGACTGAGGCGGCCGTCATTATCAAAGACCTCAAGAACTCCACATCCGTTCACACCCTCACCCCCCAGCAGTACGAGACGGTGAACGACTGGCTTCGGAGGACGAATGGCGTGGTTCAAGCTCAGTCTCAAGCCTCATCATCATCGGACTATTAAGAAGTTCCAGAGTCATCATCATCAATCAAAATCATCAGTGCCTTTTTAAGAAAGTTCTTTGCTCACTATTTTCAATTTATCTATAAAAAATTCGTGTTTTTCATCAAAGGAAAAATAGTTGACTTGTACAAATCCAAAAGAAGCAGAAAAAAAGCCATGAGAAGTCAATAAAGAAGAAGAAGCCTTTTTCCTCTACATTCACTTTTACGCCAATCTGCTCTCTTATTTATTTATATACCTGCTAAAAGAATTGCATTGCCCGATGCGATGCTTTGATCCCGGTCCGAAAAACTTACTTAGTTAGAACAAGCATTCTTCTTCAACTTTCTCTCTTCTCTCTCTACCTCCACTTGTCCACTTTCACTTTCTCCAATCCAAGGCAGATAAAGCAAGCATACATAGGCCTCAACTTCAACTTAGAAAAGGAAGCTTGAGCTTATTTTATGCTTCGATTCGAACTCTCTTAAAACTCTGGTCTGCTCTGCGCTTTCCTCTCTTCTTCTGGACCTGGTCTGGTGGTATAAAGTGTAGTATAAAAATATGACTCTCGTCGGAGAGGAGAGAATGCATCACCTTATATAGAATGAATGAATGGATGGGAGTCCAGAGAGGAGAGAGGGGGATATGAAGAAAATGTTTTAAGAAGGAAGGCCATAGAGAGAGATCGTATTTATACCCTCTGTTTTTAGACTGTGTGTGGCTTTTTTAGGCGGAAGAAATACTACTCTGGACTCTCTCTCTCGTCTTTAGACAATGGTCTTTTTAAAATACCGCACCCACCCACCCAATCACTAACTAAGGTAGGTATTCCAGAATTAGGCAAAAAGATTTTTAACCATGCATTGAAGAGACTTTGGATCTTTAAAATTTTTTAGTGCCTCAAAATTTTTATTGGCGGCTAACTTTTCTACACACTTTCTCTAGATTTTTATTTTGGCAGGGAAATCTTTTTTAACTTTCTTTAAAACTCTGCACTTGTTTTCCGGGTAATTAACTTCATCTTAATACGTGTCTTATCTTTAGAGTGCACATCTCATCTGAAATCTTAAAAGAAAGTAAAGTGTAGAAAGACTGCATTGTCATCATCAGTCAATCACAATTTGTAAGCAATTACCTCAAGGGTTTTGTTTTACGTACGTCAAAAACCTTTAACATTTTAAAATCTTAACTTGCATTGCATCTGTCACTTTAGACTCTAGACTCTGTAGACTTTGTTTATCTTGGACCAGAGGAAAGAAAGAGAGGACACATATTGTGCACATTTTGTCTTGTCTTGTCTTATTTTTATGAGTTTTCCTTGGCGTGCTAAAAATATAAAATGTTTTCTTTACACATCATTCAGGAAAGAAGGAAAGTGTGTGGATTTGATTTAAAGCCTCTTAAAGTGTAGTTCAAAGGCCTGTAGAAAAGCATGGAGAAAGTAAGTCACTTTTTTTGAATAAGCAACACGACAGAAGGTTTTAAGACAAGACTTCAAATTTTAGAATTAAAAGTTAGAACGGCAGCAAGACAACGAAGTGGACATAACCATCGAAGAAGTATGGAAATAAGAACCCTTCCGCTCAATCATCATAATTATTGTTAACACACCAAAGTCAAAGTCAAGGAAGAGAGGTAGAGAGAACATGGCAGAGGAAGAGGTTTTGTTTGACGATGTCTACGCCCTTTGTGAGGTCATTGGGAAGTGAGTCCTGATAAAACGCCTCGTTTGGAAAGATCATAAACATCTTTTTTTAGGGGACCCTACAGCGTCGTTCGCCGCTGCATCCACCGGCAAACTGGGGCCCAGTACGCGGTCAAAATCGTGGACGTGGCGAGATTCACATCCTCCCCTGGCTTCTCCACGGACGACCTGAAGAGGGAAGCCACGACATGTCACCTCCTCAAACATGCGCACATCGTGGAGCTACTGGAGACATATTCCTCGGACGGTCTTCTTTACATGGTCTTTGAGTTCATGGATGGGATGGACATTTGCTACGAGATAGTCGCAAGGGTCGCGGCAGGTTTTGCCTACAGCGAAGCTGTAGCGAGTCACTACATGCGTCAGATCCTGGAAGCACTAAGATACTGTCATGACAACGACATCATTCATAGAGACATCAAACCACACTGTGTCCTCCTGGCGACGAAGGAAAATTCAGCTCCTGTTAAACTGGGGGGATTTGGTCTTGCGATACAACTTAGCTCAGATCCGCAAAAGCAGAGGATACAAACTGGACGGGTGGGGACCCCTACTTTTATGGCGCCTGAAGTCGTTTCCAGGGAACCCTATGGGTAACTTTGTTGGAAAATGTGCCACCCAGTATTCTTACTTTCTTTCTGATTCTTCTAGGAAACCAGCCGACATTTGGTCAGCCGGTGTCCTTCTCCACCTCCTTATTTCCGGGACCCTCCCCTTCCTAGGCACCAAGGAGAGACTCTACTCTTCCATCCTGGAGGGAGAGGTTGCCCTGAGTAGCCCTCTTTGGGAGAATCATATCGGCCCTGATGCCAAAGACCTTATTAAGAATATGCTCCATCTCAACCCCGACAAACGACTGACCATTCATCAAGTATTAGGACACCCTTGGCTCAAGGTAGTTTTGTAAAAAAGATGCATTTAAGTACATTTGACCCTTCACATTTTTTGCTCTAGGATCGAGACAAGTGTCCCAGAGCCCATTTGAATGAAGTTGTTCAAAATTTGAAGTACGTTTTAGACTTAAAAAGACGAACTTTTTTTGAAACATTGCCTTTCTTCCAGGGCTTTCAACGCACGGAGAAAGTTGAAAGGAGGGATCCTGAGTGCAGTGTCCTCTCCCCACTGGAGCTCCGTTTGTTCTGAACCCTACGATGCTTCAGGACCTGGGAGTGGTGGGAGTGACCAAGCCACAACTGACGGTAATTTAAAAGTCTTGAAATGAAAGTCGCTCAATTTTAAATTCTACTCTTTTTAAATAGCTGTATCATTAGTCATCGACGCTCTAGAAGACATGCAACTCCTGTTAACACCCAAACACTCCAAGCTTTCCCCTGCCGTGTTGAATGACTCCAAGTTAAGCTCCGTATTGGGGATTTTTGATGTGATCTCTTCCGGGAACCTTTCCTGTGGGCGGATTCCCCACCCGGATGTCGTAGACGTGTGTAGAGATGCTCTGGACATCGTCCTGGATTGCTTAGAGTGTGGGGACTGTTCGGACTATGTTCTCACGCATTTGGAACAGCTAAGATTCCTCCTGTCTCAACCCGCCTTCCAGGTCAGAACCTTGATAATCAAGTTTTTCCTGCATGACATTGATTTTTTCATTTTTTAGCTTTGCTTTTTGGCTTACATAAAATGGTGAAAGGTGATTGGGATCGAATAAGCACTGTCTGATACTTTGTACTCTTTAAGAGCATTAAATTAGTTGAAGTGCTTCGCTTTCACCATCACAGACTTTGCTTTTCTCTCTCTAGCCTATGATTATTGCCATTTTTGCATTGCAATTTGCCTTAATCGTACCCAATGAACTTTAAGCCTTCGCTCATACAACGTAAGGCTTCTTTTGCATTGGGGAAGCCTTCCAACTGCATACTCAACGGTACATACCTACACAACATTGAGTCGAATGACGAATGACGCGTGTGGGGGATTATTATGATTATGAATACGGTCTAGCCGGTTTGGTAAAATCTAGTTTTTTAAAGCAAATTCTAGAGAAAGTTTATCGGGAAAATTGACCCTGATTTTGAAAAAAATTGAGTGCGTTTTCGGGGAAAGATGCCTACAAATTTTTGGAGAAAGCTGACTACAATTTTGTAGAAAGTTGACTCCCCTTTTTCGGGGAAAGCTGACTCCACTTTTTGGAGAAGGTGGACTACAATTTTGGAGAAAGTTAACTCCATAATTTGAAAATCGAATATATTTTCATGGAAACCTGGCATATTTTGGAGAAAGCTGGCTACAATAATTTTAGGAGAAAGTTTACTACATTTATGAAAAATTGACTACATTTTAACCATGAATGGCAAAGGTGATGATGCGTGGTGGCAGTGAAGTGAAAGCGTACCTATCTACGAAAAAGACTATGTAGTTTCCTCTCTTTCTCTCGGCTTTCACATTATATTACAAGGTCACAATGAATTGAAATCGGGGAAATCATTTCATTCAGTGGAGTCGAACAAGGCAAAAGCAACCCATGCAGGCTGGATGGATGGAATGGAGGCATAAGATTCGATTCTCAAAGCAAAGCAAAGCAAAAGGGTTCAGGAAGAACATGCGTATAGATACCCCCACTCTCTCTCTTGACTAGCGTAAGTAAGTTTCTTCTCTTCTGCACCAGAGGATGGTGAATGTATGTAGACCTCTTCTTCCCACGTACTGCATAGCAGATTCTTCTCTGTACTTTATTTTACTTTCACCCACCAGCAGCACCGTTGGTTGGTTTGGTTTGCTTTCTCTCTCTTCTCTCTACTGCAACTTTCTCTTCCTTCTCGGCTGTCTGATGATGATGAAAGGGATGAGTCTTCTTCTCTCTACAGCTAGGGCTATGGTCTCTGTTCTGTTGTGGGTGCACAGTTGGTTCATTATTTTCTCGGAGCATCCTGAGCTTTGCTCGCACATTCGTTCTCTGGTCCTCGACTAGCTCACTCAAACATACGCTTGAAGCTCTCTCCTACTTTCTCTCTATTACTCATTGTTATTCCAAATCCGCCTGTGTTTGTTGGTACATATGTAACATAACATTAAATCAAGCGACCCATATATATTTTTCCTTAAAACTACCACACCAAAAGACATAGACATTTGTTACACTTTGGATTTTGAAGGGGGTCCATACAATTCTTTGTCTTCTCTACCTTCGTTTTCAATACACTTTCACCGGAGTAACCGTTCTCTGCGCGTCTCATCTGCAAGGTGAAAGTCAAGTTTCCTGCGGATCGTTTTTCTTGCGAATTTTCAAAAGTGAAAGCACTGCATATATAGAAACAGAGTTTTCTTGCGGATATTTTCAAAAGTGAAAGTGGAGAAATCACAAAAAATGATGTACGCCCTAACGACAGACAAATTATCATTACTTTTCTTATCTTCCCTTTGGAGAAATCGGGAACAATTATCACATCCGCGATTCGGTGGTGGTTAATGTGGACGTGAATGTTAATGTTAATCTCTCTCTCTCTCCTTCCTTCCTTCCTTTTCCGCCTAGAGCACAAAAATCATCCTCTGTGAGTTCTAAGTTCTGAACCTGACAGTCGACATAAGAGACCTGGAGGGAGGGAATGAGATGAAGCGAAATGAGGAAGAAGACGAAGAAAGCTGCACTGCAGCAGTTTGTGGTTTTTGCCAGAACGAGTGAGAAAGTTTTTGTGTGAGTGAAAGCAAAACCTTGATACCTACCGGCTCTTTTCTCTCTTCTGTCATGTGAAAGTTCCACTACTGATTTGGAGAGATTGATATAAATGAGTCGATTTTATGATTCTCTAATAGAACCACCACGGAAACAAAAACATATTCAATCACGCCTCATTTCCTCTCTGTCCCACAATAATAAATTTACTCCTAACCAAGCCAATTTATAGCGACTCAAGTCAAGTCTATGTCTATGTGGGAAAGTTTTAATTTAATAAACCAAACGGTGACATTGGGATAAATGAAAATAGGCACGGGTTTGTTCCCCAACTTCCAAGCGACTTGAAACTTTGTTTTGTTTTAATAAAACAAAGAGAGAAAGCAGCAAAGCAATGGGCTAAAACGGTATGTCGTGTGTGACGACGACTACGACATGGATTTGCTTAATATACAAGTGGAGGTGGTGAAAGCAAACTAATTTCCCCCTCTAACAACTTTCTCCATTCGTATAACTTTCTCCTATACGAAAAGAGGATTATAGTTGCGTCTACGTTACGTTGTTACTTACATCAAATCAAATGCGGTATTCTATTACTATTATTGCACTGTAAGCAAGTGAAAGTTAAGCCCTCCCTTTCAACTTTTCTGTCTGTGTGAAGTGAGTTTGATCTCTACAACGACAAAGTGAAAGTCTCTCTCTGATGTTATGTTATGCGATGTTATTATCCCTTTGCATCCGAATCTGAATCTTGAGAGAGTAGTTTGTGACTAGTGCTTTTAGTGATATTGTGTCTGTGTGCCGTTCAGTGGATTTATTTAGGATGATACAATATTTTATCTCAACAACATCCCTGCTATCGATGGTAGTGGTGGTGGGAGAAAGTCAACAGCCTAATCCTCCTCCTCCTTTTCCTCCTACACCACTTTCACTTTCCTTTTTGTCTTTTTAGTAGGATTTTGGCAAAACGTTTAGGCCGTCCCGCTCGACTGCCAAATCCTTTTAATACATATATATCTTAGTACTAAGTTGTAGATGTAAACCCTTCCTTCCTTCCGGTTCGTTGGTTTCTCCAAAAATAAAGGCTTTTTGGCCTGAGTGAAAGTGGACGACTTTCACCTAATTATTGTGAAATAGCAATACCACAAAAAGAGATACTTTGATAATCATGGATTACTCTACACCATTTTACGACCCTGAATTCCTGGATTATGTCCCTCCTCCATGTCCCATCCACAATCCCAGTGGGATCCCTAACGGATACTTGCCTCAACATCAGCAGCATTCCCACCTACAACATCCACACCTAGTGACCCCTCACCACCTTCATCACCATCATCATCATCATCCAGGCCTTCCACCTCATCTTCAACATCAGCACCAGGCAAATGTCTTTGCACTTTCTCTTTGCATAAATCCAGTTATCTTAGCTTTTTTAGCTTTCACAATCCAGCCTTGTAAATTACTCATCTCTTTGAAGTGAAGTGAAGTAACTAAACTAAAGTATAATTGGATGCCATTCAGGAAGAGATAACATGTTCAGTAAACGGATTGGGAAAGAACGTGATGAGGATGGCCTTGAATTTATTTAACAACGAAAATGATGCTTTTATTTCTTCTTCAGATTGTGAAATTTGCATTGCTTATGAAAGGATTTTTGGGATTTATTCGTCTTATTTACTTGAGCTTCTTTAACAAGTTGGAGAAAAGAAGTGAAGTGATATTTTATAGTAACGGAAAATGAGCAATGTGTTGGTATTATTATCATCATTTCGTATTTCTTTTTCTTTTATCCAGTATTTTTGTCAATTTATTTGTATCTTCTTTCTCCCAAAGTCGACGATTTATTGGTTCGTTGGTTAGGCTTATAGAAGTTGGAGGAAAGTTGCAGATACTCTAGTTTCTCCATCTTGAAAAGAAGGATTCAATTGATGTCAACTTTAGCAATTTTTCTTATCTTTTTCCGTTTCCTCTTTCGATGTAAGTTTGTTTAACCATACATCCACTTTCTCTCTATACATCACACACACATGTGGAGAAAGTATCTATCTAAGTAAGTGGTTGACGAAGCGTGGTTTGAACTGACGAATGTCAAGGAAGTAAAAGAGAAATCGAATGCCGGATCAAAAATGTTGGTGAAAGTCTGTCTACTTACTTTCTCTGAGCCAAAACTTGCAATCCCTTTTTTCTTTCTTCTCTTTCATTATGTATTATTTATGTAAAGCTAACTAAAGCAGAGTATGGACTTTGATTATTGAGGCCTGATGATGGAAAATTTGATACTGTCCCATTTCTTCTTCAAAGTCCTTGAGACCGGATTGAACTTTACAAAAAGTATATACACTTGACCTGTTTTTTACGTTAGAAAGAGAGAGTTTCCCATCCTTTTATTGAAGCTTGGTGAAAGTGAAGGATATGATTGTATTGCGTAGTCCATTCTATTTCATATCTTTCTGTAGTAATTGCTTAGTTGGCTAATTCTCTTGCGCATTGCGAAACTCTGACTGAATTTGAGCTCTCTCAACTTTCATCCCACTTTTGATCTGATCTATATATACGTATTTGCTGGGTCTCGAGTTTCATTTGATACTTACTTGCATACAAATAATGCCTGAGTGAAAGCAAAGAGAAAGTCCCACAGATAACCTCTCTGTTTTTGACAGTATGAGTGTGTGTACATGATTTCAAAGCTCTCTCTCTCTCTAACCAAGTTAAGTGGTGTCGTTGGATTTGATGACTTTCACTTTCACTCATATGAGTAAATACTTCTCCACACACAAATACCATGATATGATAATTGGAATGACCCTAGATACTTCCTCCGTTTAATCATGAGAGAGTGCTTTCTCCATTGACCCATTGCTTTAACTTTCTCTTTACACTTGAGGGTAGACCAAGTGGGGTTTTGAAACACTCATTTCATTAACCTAAATCAAACATTATTTCTCACAGAGAGAAGAAGCATTTCCCTGTTAAATGATGAGAAAACTAAGGTTTGCCTGATGCGGCAGACTTTCACTTTTTGAAGGAACGTGGTAAATTGAGCGTAGTGTGTGCAATGCAGGATCCTTCCTTCCTTCTTTCTGCCCATTATCATGCCACTCTCTTCTTTCTCTGACTCTGACCTGTCTTGTCTCTGTCTATCTAGTTTGCAATTCAATTTGGCCCCTTGTGCACACTACGTATTTAGATCTTCTATCTACCCACATTTTCAGGATGTGATGCGATCCATCCGTGCCAAATTCCAACAGCAGTCATGTCTCTCTAAAACCTCACCGGCTCGGCTAAACTAAACACCCGGACAAATGAGACAAATACTAACACATTTACTTTACTTAGTTAGGGTACATGGTGGTAGTCAGTGGTGGTGAAATGAAATACTTTCTCTTTCCACATTAAAAGGAAGAAGCGGGTTTGCTTTTTCTTTTAGAAGTAGACCCTTACTTAGAATGAACCCTTTTTATGTGGTAAATGCAGATTTTTATAGTGCAGAATTAAGCTAACTAAAATCGTTTAAAATCTGTTGGAACCTCGACACATTTAATAACAAGAAGTCTAACTATTGCTGATGGATTTACGACGCACAAAAGCTTGCCTAAAGAAGATTTAATGCCTTCCCCTTCCACTCTTGACTTTCACCAAACCAATCTCATCCCCTGCTTTGGATGATTTGCATTCTGGATTTTTAATCACACTCCCCCACGCCATAAATAACTCTCTCGTTGTGTTTGCATACATAACGTATAAGAGGCTTTAAATAGATGATATTTTCCCTTGTATTATCCTTCATATGTGAAGCGGAAATGAGGGAAAGAGAAGGTGGTTACTAGTTTTGTGAATCTGTGTAGCGTAAGTAATGTGTGGAAAAGATCTGCAGGATTTATGTGATGTCACGGTTAAGTCCAGATGTGCTTCCTTGTATGTATCCTTTTAGAATGTGTAGAGCCGATTTATGCTGCATATAAAGCAAAGGATTTAAGTAAGTGAATGTAATGTGGAGGAGGAAGGATGAAGGCCCTATTCCTTGCAAAAGAAAGAACAGACTTAATCAAAACCAATAGAATGAGTTTCAGATCACGAGATTCTCTCCTCTTCAACTTTCTCTCTCTTTCTACTTATTCCAACATTATTATTGTAGGGGCAGATTTAGATTTTGGTTGGTTTTGGGTCCTGAGTGGATTTGAATTTATTATTATGAAGAGAAAATCCCTTAAATTTTCTTTGTGCTTGGCTTTGCTGCTTTCCCTATACACATTCACATTTGAGGAGGAGAAAGTGGGCTACTTTCTATATCTTTTCTCTCATTCTCTTTATGGAGGAAGACAACCGTGTAGCAATGGCGTGCTTACAATTCACATTCACATCAGGATTTTTCCTTGCAGCAGTCCATTCCATATTAAGTATCTTTCTCTCTTCTTCTTCTCTGAGAATTTTCTTGCATGACGAAGCCCTCAGACCTGTCAGCATATACAGGCCTGTGGAAATGATCAAATATCACTGTCGATTCTAATAAATTGACGTATTTCGCCTGTCGTCAAGAATAAATCTATTCACTCCTACTACTCTAACAGAAAATAAATTGCTCTTAGAGAGAGAGAGAGAGAGAGGAAGATACAAGATACTTTTGCCACTCATGCGTGATTCGGTATTTCGCAGTTCCTTCTCTCCTATGATTGTTTGCTGTGTGAAGTGTCATTTGCATGCTTACTTACTGCGTGTTCAGGAACTCATTAAAGGGTTACGGCAGAGAGAACTTGTGTACAGCAAGGGCAAAAGTTGAAGCAGGTCGGTTTGGAAGAAGAAGACAGTGAAGAAAATGAGAATTCCCAACAGCGAAATGAGAGTATAACTTACATCCTCAGTGGACCACTACTTTCTCCCTCCCTGTTTTTCTTCTGGTTCAGTGATTTGGTTTAGTTCCCAACTTAGCACAGTTAGTTTAGTTTCTAGTTTGTCTGCATAGAGAGAAAAGGAAAGTAGGAAGATGGTCTAGGGAGAAATTCCAAGAGATTCACATTTGTAAAGTAAGAGAAAGTCGCATGAATCCTCTCTCATTACTCTCTCTCTCTTCCCTTCAAAACTTGCAAAAGACCATTTGTACAGCTATAGGCTAGACTAGTTAGCTAAAGGTAATAAATGTGTCGAATTTACTCCTAATGTTTACCATGGCTTAAGACCCGTCATAGTTTTTGAAAGAGGGGGAAAGCGTTTTGTACTTTGGCAGGTTGCAGATGTACCAAGTCAAAGTCAAGTAGGGACTTAAGTGCAAGTAAGTAGTGTCTTATAGATACTTTCTCTCGATTTATTTCATGTGTCAAAAAGATTCTGCAAATTATGATTCCACGAAACCATTTGACCGAGAAGAATTTCGGTCACTTTCTCCACTAACTTTCACTTTGAAAAAGGGGAGAAATTTTTAAAGAAATCCTTCATTTCTTTTGCTTACTTTGGGTTGAGCTCTACAAAGTAATTTGATTCCACTTGACTTAACTTTAGGCTTTCACTCACTCACGCTTTCCCTCTCTAGTCGATGATGGTGATGAAGTTGGTTTTAGGGACGGTTGAGAATCTTTTCATGCATACCATCATTCTCTCATTTCCAATGTTGACTTTTCCACTTAAGCTTTTGAATTGAATAAGAGGGCCTAGACTCTTCAACTATCTACTTTCACCCGGTGAATTTAGGGAATGATAATAAAAGAACTTTCTCTCTCTCAGCGTCAGAAGCTAATTCTTTATTCTCTCAAAGTTTTTCCATATTTAAAAGAATAAGAACAAAAAAGGGTGAAAAGGAAATTGAGCGGCTGTCAGACTTTTCCTCACCATTCTTCTATTGGGAACTTTCCTCATACCTTGGGTTAATTATGTAAGTTGTAACAGATCAATTGACGAGGATGAATTGCACATCTACGTCACGGAGAAAAAAAATAGATTTTTTGCAAGTAAAAGTCCAAAGGAGAAAGCCGCAGGCAGAGAAAGAGTGAGGTAACTTTCCTCCTTGTGCCATTAACACAAATTAAAAGTGTAGTCAACACCCCGTGGCACTTCCTCCCTGATCGACTTTCTCCACACACGGTGAAAGTAGTGTGTGGGGGACGAACGACGGATGTAATGGTCTGACTCCTCCACTTTCTCTCTCGTTGGTCAGGATGAAGTATAAAGTGTAATTAACGAAAGTTTTTTTCCTTGTCGGGACCATCTGCCTTTCACTACTTTCTCTCTTTCCTCCATTCACATTTCATTTCATCGTCTGCTGCAAACCTGTAAATAGAACTTCATATTTATCTTCGACATTGTTCTTATCATCATCACATGCGGGTGGCATAAGAAAAAGAGCCTTGTTTCTTTCGTGGTGAAAGTAAGGAGATGAGGAAAAACCGACATATCGCCCCTGGAAAACAAATGTTTCTTCAGGAATACTTTCACTTTTCTCTCTCTCTTTGCTTTCTTTTTTGTCTTCTTCCCTCAATTGGGATGCAGGAGCACGGTGGAAAGAAAAACAAAAGGGAGTATTTTTCAGTTATCCACTTTCACAGATTAGAAATGGTACTAAATCATTTTCCTTCTCCTTTCTCCAACTTTCTTTCACTCTACATTTTTTGTGGGGAAGCGTCTTTCATTCATTAGAGGAAATGGTGTTTTTTTCTAGGGATGCACAGGTGTAGGATAAAAGTTGAAAGTAGGCGTCTAATGGGCAACTGTGGGATTGTGCGTTTATGTTTTATTTTATTTTATTGGGTAAATGGATCCAAAGCAAAGCTAGATCGCTAAAAAAAACTTCTTCAAAAAAAGGTGCGAAGTGAAGGAGAAAGTTCCTTAATAGTCTCTAGGCACTGCGGGGCAATCAAGAATGAAAGTGTTTGTTGCTTTCTCCTCAGTAGTCTTGAGACCTTCTCTTTTAAATTGTTCGAAGGATGCTCATTTCTGGGATCTGACTGACTGAAAAACAAAAGGCAGGAGGGAATGAATGACTTTCACTTCTACGATGAATGAATGAAACAACAGATTTCAGGACTACATGCCATTCAAAGAGAAGAGATGAGACTTTCAACAACTGAAAATGGACATGTTCGAGTGAAGGGTCGAAGTGAAGTTAGCCTACATCCTGTCTGTCTCAGATTGTAGCTTGATTTCTCTTGAAATGTATTTATATCTTAAAGTAAATAGGTTGAATCGACTTCGTAGAAACTCCATTTTCATTTCCATTCTCTTTGAAGAGAAAGTTACAGGATTGAATTCTGCCACAGTTGGCTGATTTACATTATTCCATTTCTTTGAAATTTAAGTCAGTTTAATTTTCCTTGCGTTTTATCTCTTTATGCCATCCATGTCTCTCCCCTTTTACTTCTTCAATTAAGGGAATTTATATTTATTTCCTTCCCCCACTTAACTTCTGCAAAGAAAGAGAGAACAGAACTGTTTAAACATGCTGCATTGTGCTGGTTCCTTCTTCTCCGAATGTGTTTTCTATTATTTCGTCTGGAACTTAGCTTTAAAGTTGGAAGACTTAACTTCACCCAAAAGGTTTTAATGATTGTGGGACCCAAAGTAGGTTAGAAACTTTCTCCTTTGTCTTCTTCCACAAGTTGCAGACCTTTTTTTAGATAGCTAATTCCGCAGTGTGCACTTTAGCGCAACTTTCTCCACTTTTTTTGAGAAATTGTATCTTCACTAGAACATGACATGTACGTACGTTACAACAGTTATTAATACCAGAAAAAATGAAGGCCCCTTTTCCTTCCTTAATGGAATGGAATGGAGGCTTGTTTCAAATTAATAGAAAAAAAGGAAGAAAGTTTCCAAACAAGGCTAAAAATATTGATCGACAGGGTTTAGTTTCGTTCCTTCCTACCCTAAGGCCTATGTTATGTTGGGGAAAATAGTAGGTATCTATCAAACTTTCACCGAAGGAGAAAAAAAGAAAATGCCGTTGTCATATTAACGATTTAAGTATTATCCTCGTCTTCTTTCCATATTGTATAACAAGTTACCCTTACAATTCAGCTTTCACCAAGTAGCCAAGTTAAGTAAAGTTGGGGGAAGAGAGAAAGTAGGTAAGGATTTGTTACATTCATTCCAGGATGAGATGAGATGAGATGAAATGAGAGAGAGTTTTCTTACCGAAAGAACTTTACTTTGGGAATGGATTTGTGTAGAGGAGAAGAATGAAGTGAAAGTATAAGGCTTAAAAAAGAATCCTCCTGTATTTTGGGTACCTGGTGAGGAGAAAGTGTTACTTCTGGAGGAGTGCTTTCCTCTAATCCTTTGGGTGTGTAACGACCTCCATAAATTTTTTGCAATGGGGGATAAACTACCTTGTTGTAGGTGGTTTCCTTTTACTACTTTCACTGGACTGGACGTTGAATTACGCATTTACTTATTAACTCTCTCTCTCTCTTACAACCGTCTGGCTTCTTCTTTTTCTAGAGGATTTTTAATACTGAGATAATTGCTCATGATCATGTTACATAAACGCGTAGGGATTAAAGCTTGGCTAAGACTAAAGATTTGCATTTTAATTGGATGTTCTTCTCTTGTTCCTTTAAGTCGCCTTCTTAACCTGGTGACAGCTTGATTTAAAAGTGAAAGTCGCATTTTCATGATGCACTTTCTTTGACTACGTAGTTTTTGATCGTAGAGAGGAATGCATTATCATATCATAAACAAAAGAAGAAGGATTCTGCGCAAATCTTATAATTTCCTTGAAGAAGAGAAAGGTCTTTGTTGAGAAAATTGGATTTTAAATTAGGGGGGAAAGTACGTGTTTGAGTAGGGGACTTTATATATCCATCTATCTTTTACGATAATGGGGCTCTTGATTACTCTCTGCTTTACTTTCCAATCCTCTTCCAACAAAGATTTTACCGCAGTGCCAGCCTTCTTCGCAGATTCCTAGAAGCCTAGAACTATTTCGAAAGGATATATAGTCGTTTATTTTTCAGCCATCGTTCGTCTGTGTGTCAATCGGAAAGGCCGAAATTGGGTCATTACCATTTCCTTCTAAATGACCATAGTCTTAATGCAGTACTTTATTTACCCCCCTAAAAAGAAAGAAGCAGGATTTGATTTCCTTCGTTTTCTCCATCTTTATTTTCATTTTTATTGAGAATGAATGATGAGTTTAAGTAACCAGTAATGACGCGTTAATTGATTCCTATATCCTATTCTTTCTTTTCTGATGGAGAAAGCAAAAGCGGAAGGGATTGAGAAAGCTAAAGTGAAAGCTGAGAGTCTTGAGTGCGGCTTTTGTTTTATTCCATTTCACTTTAACTTTTGCACAT
>JAQIWU010001279.1:0-17585 GCA_034696445.1 Isotomiella minor
GTCAACGCAAGAACATCGGAAATTACGCAGCTTCTTCAAAACCAATCATCACTATAATCAACGTCAACTTGAAAGAGAGGCGAAGTGTTATGTGCTATGTAACAGATGCAATAGGCTATGTAGTGTAAATCCATTGTAATCTCAAGAGGCCTTCTGTTCAATGTCTGATCGGGTAGATCGGAAAAACCTGTAGCGTGAAGCGGATAAGAGGAAAGTAAAAGTGGACAGACATTTTTAACAAGACCGTTTATAAATCAGCAATAATATGCAAACGATCTGACAACTCAAGATATTGCCTCTACAGTGACTCTTCAAAATAAATGTGTCCCGTTCACAGTCTTCACTGAGAAACAACAATTTGATTCAATGTAATTAGGTAATCAAACTGGAAATGTATATGATTAGTTTACATTTTGACACAAAAAGTATAGTTTCTTCTAAGTACCTTGGAACAGCGAGGGTTTTATTACCTGCACCACAATCAGATAATTATTACTCGCACCAAATCAAACTTTCAAAACCAGTAATTAAAAGAGACCGTCAAAAACCCTTCTCTTGACCTACACTTGTTTCGTAAAACCCCAGACCAGTAAAATTTTAGCACATTGATATGCCTTAACTAACTGAATAACGTTGACACTGGCAGTGAAAATTGTGAAATACAAAAAATGTTTCATTTTTGTTATGACTGTCGTGTCTTATCCACGTCAAGTAATTACGGGAACTACAGTACATGACTATGGCAGGTGTACAGGAGTGTCGTTCTTGTGCTAGCAATTGGTTTTTTGTTGGGTTGATATGTAGTGCAGTATTAAGCTAAAGACGTGGGTAACAGTGAAGCGACATAGTGATGGCTGGCAACGAAGGTCTTGCTGGCATGGCATATTGCGAGTGAAAGTAGGTAGGTAATCCAAGAAACTGTGAAGATTCGATTCATTCGTTCAGGCAGGCGTTGCAGTAGCTGCAATGGTGTTGCTCTAATTGCAATCGAAGATGTAAATGTTTACCAATTGCCCTTCCCCGACGAGGACGACCCTTGGACGACGGTTGGTTGAAGATTCAGAACGTTCTTTTTATCCCTGCCACCTGCCTGAGCCACAGATATCGCTGGTAGAGAGGATTTCAGAAGAGCAAAGTTGTAGTTAGTAAACATAACTAACGTTAATTTCCAACGTCAGTGGTAGAAGTACTGTTGATTAGTCTTGTACCTGCATTCATCCTTTACGGAAAACGGAAGACCACGTTAGCTCCCTGGATCATAGAAGTAACTGAATCACATCACCAATTTCGATTGTTCATTCACTCGTTCGTTCGTTGTTTTTATGCCCCTCGTTCTTCGCGATTCATTAAACTTGATTTTAATTCAGGGTGGAAATGGACAAAAACATCCTAAGCGCACCTACCAGAGAAAGTAAAACCTCCAACTTCATGACTTAATGTAGGTATAGTAGGTAGGTAGGGAGACGAGAAAACTGAACAACTGGAAAAGGTATACTGCAATGGATTGATTCATTTGTTGATTCAAGACAATCTACCATATAACTGTCTTTTGATGCCTTGATTTTCCTTTAAATTCAAATCTAACATTAATCGACTAGTGTACGGGACTCCTGCAGGTAGTGTTTGGACCAGTGCAATAAATATTGATACCCTGCGATTAACTCCTTGTGGTCATAATTATCAGTGCTTTTTATGTCTCTTCAAAACAGCTCAATTCAATCAGGTTGAACTAATCTCGGGTCATAATCAAAAGTAGATATTGAGTCATACCTCTTAATGTTTTAGTCTATTTTATAAAACAAACATAAACGTACATTTCAAGGAAAAACTTACGAGTGCAAATTCTAAAATTTTATAAAGACTTTGCGGGTACGCAATGAATGTCCCACGCGTGATTGAGCATAATCAGCAACATTAAAAGTTAGAAGGTCCTTGCACTATTGTCAACAGAGTTACAGGTTGATGGGATATTTCGCATGGTAACAATTCTCAACAAAAAAATCATCTCTCATAAAAAGCAGAAAGTGAAAACTTCTGCTCTTTTTGACGATTTCAAGATTCTACGCTTATTCGCATTCACACCCAGGAATTGACTACAGCTTCATGTCTCAAGCCTTTCTTGTGACTTCCTACTCCTTTCACCAGCCCAGGCTTTTCACCCAGGAGGTTGCTGATCCGTCTGATTCATCTACAGAGACGGAGGATGAATACGTAGTGGTTCCCAACTTTGTATTCCTATGTCTGTGCTCAACATTATGTCCCGGCGAACACAAAAATTATTGAATTCAACTTTTCATTTTGTCCACTTTTAATGAGCATTCGGACTTTCACATTTTCGCCGACACCACTTTTGCACCAGTCTCCTCCTACAACCTTCTGATCTCAATAATTATTTTCCACTTTGTTGACACAATACGATGAAGGTAATTGCACTTCACCTTCGCAATGCATTTGTAGTATTTTGTTCAGGAAGTCATTAAATGCAATTCTGAGTAAATTGCATACAAAGAAGCATACAGGAAATTGTGGGATTTCTGCACAATGCTATGAATCATAACACGCTTTCACTTCTTTCCAACTACTCCAACTCCAAAACATGATTGACTGAAGCAATAAGGCGAAGGCAATAATACTCCAGCAAAGCGTATCTCTGCTTTTGTGAAATTGAAGTCAGATGAAGACTGCGATACAATAAATGAAGCGAAATAATGCCGCGTCATTCCCGTTTCCTGCTTTCTCCAAAATCTTCCTTCGTGTTTCCTTCTCCTTTAAGCACCAAACAAATTGGTACTCCTAATCATGCCTACGAAGATGAAAATGGAGAAACTGCAACGATGATCAAGTAAGTAGGAAGCACGCACATTGGTTACTCCGAGTAATTTTGAGAAAACCAACCACATGAACCAAGTCGAAGGAGTTTGAACAGAACACACAATTTCCCTGTTGAAGAAAATTGTTCAGCCATTCGTGCTCAAAGAGATTTCACTTTTAATCCCCTGCTCATTAGTGCAGCAGTCTAGCCCTAGCAGAGCGTATGATGAATATTTCCAGGAATGAACGAGTAAATAAGTCTCTACCATTTAATTGAATTGATAATAAGATTTGTACCACAACCACTTTTACTCACTTTCACCAATTTTATCACAAGTATTGCTCACAGTGTTGAAACTCTATTGAATCAAACATGTTTTGGTTATCTTAGTGCCGGGAGCAGGGATACAACTATTTGATCAAATTATGAAGGACGTGAGTTGTGAGCTTTAATGAGCTGACATAGACTTTGTCTTCGCTTTTACTCCTAAGCGCTGGAAACAGTTTAATAAAGAAGGATTTGTGAACTTGACTGATTTGTAGCTTAAACCGAACTGGAGTGGAAGTGGAGTAGGTAAGAGCAGTTAATCTTTTTTTTGCGATAGACTTAGGGTTAGGTCAGGAGGGCATGGCTAACGTCAGTTGATGTGTTGTATGTAATACTTAGTAGTGATGGTCGATATAGCGTTGCCCCAACCCAGTCCAGGTACGGACACATTTAGCCATGCCTGTACACTTTATTTACACGCTGTGCCTCAAGTATTTCCTACCCTGCTTTACTTTGAAGTTGAGGAAAAGCAAGATATTCGACCGAGGAAATGCTGAGTATGGCTTTCATATTTTTCCTAGGGCACCACATCGCAAGGCACTTCTGGTGTGCTGTCACAAAGTGTTTTTAAGCAAAGTTGAATAAATTTGAATGGTTCTTGGTATACAAATTTAATTTCAAACCAGGCAACAACGATATTTTGAAGTATCTTTCCTGTCTGTATAATAGAAAGAGTACCTTGTGCCTAATTCGCGAAATGCCGTTCTACAACACAGTCCTTTATGTGTACGTCGTCGCTCTTATTTGTAAAAGGGTACTCAGAGAGGTGTAGATTGTAATTGATCCTACATTAGTTCACATCACACGAGTAAAAATAAGTAAGATTTGTTATTTTGAACTTGTTCAGTTTTGATGGTAAGGAACCACGCTGAATGGTCTACGTAACTTTCTCCACTCACAATCAACAGAACATAAGAAGCCCATAACAATCTCAAACAAGTTTTTCATTTCTTCCTTCTTGCGATTTCTTTTTTCTTCTTGATTTTGTTGACTTACTGAACTCAGTCAACAATGATAAAACTTTGTTTGTCTTTATACAAACAAATCTTTTTGAAATGAAGAGCCCAATTCAAAACGAAATGATATTGAGAAGCTCGGCCTTTCTGTTTATTGTTTGACAAGTGTATTTTAGTTGATTTGGTGTACTTGGATGGCGAAATGGGACTGAACGAAGGTGAGGTAAATTGCTTGGGTTTAGCGAGCGAGTGTAGTAATGTAAAAAAGTAGGAGCTTGAGCTTTTAGTCGACTTCGCTTTTACTTTAGTTGGCTCGAAAAGAGCAGATTTCGGGTGGACAAAGTCAGAATGTAAGGGAGACCTGGGTACGAGCAATACAAGCTGCTAAAAAGTGAAAGAAGGAACACCTCTCGTTTCAGTCGTGCCGTACTCGTATACTTGTATCCATTCAGCTCAAAACAAACTAAACCTGGCGTTCCAATCTGAAATGTGAAAGGGTCTATACAATGTCATTAAGCAATGCGGCGTGAGAAGAAACTGTTGTGTATTTTATATAACATAATAATAGGTGCATTATTGCTTGAGTGATTGACTGTACCTAACATGGGTAGGTAAAGTGACGTAGATTTTACAAGAATGAATACCAATGGAGAAGGTCTACTTTCTCTGCATTAGCCATGGTGCGCTTTCACATTTAGTTGTGCATAAATATCTTTTCGCAGTCCGTTTTTCCTTCACCAACGACAACAACCCGGTTAGGCTAGGACCGACAACAACCCGTCTTCATGCGAATACCAATAGCTTCCTCTTCCAGCGTTTGAAGTATCCCCTATGTTCATTGTAACTCATGTGGACAATATAGATAATTTAGAAATTACGTCTGGCAGACGAGAATTAATCCTACGCAGGACCACAAAAACTTTCTATTTACGAGTTAGATAGATAAATTGTCATGACTTTCTTCCCTCTATCCACCCACCAGGGTTGTTTACCTTCTAGTCCATGGAATAAGGAATGAGTACTTAGGTATGCTTAGAATTTCGGTAAGGTGAGCTATAGGACTGTTTGGGTACGTAATGAACACGTTCTGCTGAACTATTCACTTCGTGTCACAAACAAATTTAAGTATTTGTGGCCTAGCAAGCTTTTGAAATCAAATCACAAGCATGTCCATGCATAGGCACGTGTGGACACATGTAACCCAATCAAACTTTCTTTTCGAATGTAGGTCATTTAATAGTTGTGGGCTTGTGTTGTACATAGAAACATAATTTTTTGAACGCTGCAACTTTTAGTTACTTACGGAACCATTTACAATGGTACACCCTAGAGCACGTGTACTATGTAATAAAACAATCTGTCATTTGTTACTCGGAATGGAAAAAGTGACGCACAAACAAAGTGCTTAACGTGTTAAGTAGGAAGTTGTGTTGTGTGAAGCAAAACATGGTCAGATTTAATATGTCACATTAGAAGATATATTATTGTACCTTGCACCACTTTTCAGGAATGAGAAGAACGTCGCCTCGTCTGAATTGTTCAAAGTCGCTGTGATATCACAGTTTTGTTCTTTGTGTAAAAATATTTCATTACCGGGGGATGTGGCATGACACCGTTCAAGTCAAGTTTGACTCATGTGACGTACTCTTACGTAAGTGACTATAATTGGATCGCACATGGCAAGCCTTACCTCGCTGGGTAAAATTCATTCATTCAAATTACGTAAAATCTGTGCCGTCCAATCTTCATGCCCTTTTCGAACAATTACCATTGGGGAGTTGCATTGCATAAAAATTTATATGCTCTTCGACTCACTACTAACCTCACTGCATATTTTGACTGACTCGACTTTCGATCACATTTACTTATCAGCGAAGGGAACGGTTGTTCGCATATTGTGCCGATTAAAGCAAAACATTGTTAGAAATTGCTCATGGTTAGCGTAATATAACTTTCTCCAATTCAATAGATAGACAATAGACACTAAGAACTCATCAAACGCAAATAAAATAAGGTCATTCGGTAGGACATTCTACGCCAATGCTATAAACAATCCTCACGGTGGATTGAGTATTGACCTGAATCACCAACACGGAAAAAACAGCAGGATGGAAGGGATGTCATTAAAATGAAGAGGGAAAATAGAATAGAACGACCGGATTAAACAAAAGAGTAAAACAAGAAGCTAAAAAATATCAAAAAGTGTATTGAATGTGCTATAGCTGCGTCCTCTCTTTTGAGTGTTCAAGTTGAAGTTGAAATTCTCAAGAAGACAAATACAATCACGCATCACAATCCAAAATTACATTTCCTCCTTCCAGCCTCTCTTCCAACATTTCTTCTGCTCCTTTGGCTTCTTCCGGAAGGAAGGAAGAAGCCAAAGAAACCCGGCTAGGCAAATAACTGTCTATGATTTGGGATTCTTTTGCAAGGGGAATAAAAGAGGCGTCCTATTTACTTCATTCTCCATGAAACGTAACACATTTTAGAGAATCCAAAGTGCTGGATTCTCACGTTGAATCCGTTAAGGAAAGCTACTCTTTTATACCCAAAAAATATTTTGAGATTCAATTGTCTACCTGCAAAGTAATTATTAGTACCGGAGGGAGATAAATTTGCACACAGAACATACAACTACCACTCACCCTATTAAATCTCAAAGTTGTTAATTCTTAGTCATCGTCTCAACATAAGAAACCTAAAATGTAAGAACTATCATGGTGAGTAGAGGAGAGCGGAGAAAGAGAAGGGTATCGATCCTTTCTTTCAAAATAAACAAAGTCTCTTTATTAAATTCAATTTCCTCGTTTACTCTTCAGTTTTTCATGTAGCCAGGAAGCAAGCAATGGTTGGGTAAACCAAAGAGTGAAAGTTATAGCACAGTCTCCTTCTTGCACCGGAACACTTGGAAGGACCAAAAATGACTCCAAGAAAGACAGTAAGAAAATGAGGTTCAGTTTCCTAAAGACAAAAAGTGAAGTGAAAAGCAGTAAAGGACAAAGCCCTCTTCTACTACAAGCCGAATTTATAGTCTGTCTTAGGTTGAACAGTCACTACGGTAGTAAAAAGGCAACGGACTGCTGTCATCATCATTTTCCTCACGATGAGGGTTGCAATTGCTTGGAAATGCAATGAAGGGAATAAAATGAGTTGCAAAATTTAATTAACAGAGAAAGAGACCACCACATGACAAGAAAAGAGAGACCAGAGGGAAGTACTTCGGGAGGTTCTACAACTAGTTTGAAATTTCATAGCCATGTTGAAGCTGGACAGCCAACTGCTGGCTCTGTAACTAAGCAGAAAATAACATAGAACGTAGGATAGGTCCTTCCCAACCGTGGAATGGATTCCTATGCAGTAAAATCTGATTGAGAAGGTACACAAATTTGAGCTGGAAGTAGGTATAGAAGTTTGATTGACCTTTCTCTACATTCCGTGTAATATTTTGTAGCATAAGATTAAATGATTATAAACTTTAAATGTTCAAGTGTTGAGTCTGGAGTCAGTTTTTGTAACCTAAGGGAGCCCATCTCCTCAAGCTATATTAAAAGTGGATTATCTTTAGCCATACTTCAAAAAATAGACACAAGTAATGATGAAAAGAAAAACTGTGGTATGCAAACTTGAGACAAAGCGCATTTTCTCCTCAGAGTGAAAGGAGAAGTGGAAAAGTATGTCGCCGTCTTCTCTCTCGTTTCCTTTTTCATTTCTTCTGTTAACACATTCAATATTACAATGCATTGCGATTAAGGCAGGTTACTCCTTTCTTTCACACATGCTACGCCACGCGATGCCATGTCATGTAGTGCCATTCATTTTCTTGTAACATTATTTCTCACTCACTACGGAATTTTACCACATACACCCTCCCCCTTGCTTTCTCTCACAAAGCAGCGTTTGTGCAGCTTTTCCTTCTTTTTCTACTGCTTCTTATTTCTCCAGCTTACATCAGCCGACCGCATTGCATGTTAAATTTAATAATGCTGAAGGTCAGTTGAGACAAATAAGAAAGGTCCCAATAGAAATGATTTACGTTAGGAACGAGACAGAATTTTGATTATTGTTCCAAGCTAAGCCCATCTTCAATAAGAAGCATTTGTAACTAATTGAAACGTGAGAATATGTCACTACCATCAATAAAAACACAATTCCCTCATCACAAATTCAAAGAATAAAGAATAGCACTTACGACAAGGTTAAACCTTATTAACGTCTTCTTTAAAATATAGTTTTTGCTTTCCCATCGTATCTTTGGACTGTAGTAATGGATATTGATTGATTGATTGATTTGTCTTTATTTGTGTGTCGATCCAATTCAACAAAGTTGGTCTTCTTATGGGGACACAAATGGGGAAGTAATGGAAATTACAGATGAAGCCTTTTCTCCTTCACACTTCAAACAACGGAGCAGGACATAGAAGCATCCATTTTTGAAGATGTACCTCACTAAGAAAATTGCATCGAGAACTTGTTCATAGATTTCACTGTGTAGGTAGGATTCACAGTTTCCATTGAATGTTTCACACGAAGTATTCATTTATAAAACGTATTGCAAATTAACAAGGTTTGCTTCTCCATGAATAGAACAGCTACAAACTGTACCACAAATCATTCCGCTTCCAATGTCTTCCTAGACCACAGCCACTGCAGTATTTTTGGGACAAAATATGTTTTATTACTTTAAGTTTTACTTTCTCCCCTTTCTTTCTCTTCCTTCACTCCTTTGTTGAGAAAGTTTTCGAGTAAACAAATCTGTTGGCCTTTATTTTGGTCTCTTGTCTACAATTTGGGTAGTGAAGGAAGTTATGTTGGTAGGAAGTTGAATGTTACGCTTCGGGATCCAAGACCAAGACAATTAATCAATAAATCCCTTAATTCTTCAATTATTTGTTCGTTTTCTTAATGTTTCATTCTCTGGTAGCAGTATTACAAGAGAAAGAAGAGAATGGAGAAGACAATACTTACTCACTTACTTATTTATCGTAGCAACGTCTGTTCTCAAGTTCTATTATTACCACGAGGCTTCTAAAGTGCTTTCTCTAATGCTTTTTCTTAATCACTTAACTCTGTCCAGTTGCAAATTGTGGAAATTATTTCACTGTCACCAATTCAGACGTAGCAACATTGGTCACAATTAAACCTATTCTGGTTGAAAGTGGCCACTTGATAGCTTCTCTTCTCCGTTCATCTCATGGAATGTGTAAACTACTTCATTCTTGTCATTCATAACTATCCATTTCTACAATTGCACATGGCCTGGTTCTCATTATCGCAACAAGGATCACAGTCGTCATCCCCCTCAGTCAGCATGATGTGATGATATGAATGTCAGTAGGCAAAGTTGGCAATAGTCAGGTAGGGCAATGTGGGAAAGTAATTACTGGCGTTTGACTGAACTTTCCTAAGGAGACATTGGAGGTGTCAGTAGAGTGCTACCTACACCCAAGGGTGGTGAAAGTAGGTGATGGCTGGCCTCACTTTTTTTCTTTGGAGCAGATGCACAGGATTGGTTTGGCGCTATTGTGTACAAATAACAACAACAGACTGGGTGGGCCTCTCTGCGGTTTCTATTCCTTCAACTTTAGGCAGTTCCTGGTCGTTCTGTGTTGTGGATATGGCTCATTTCCGTCATCATCAGAGGCAAGACAGGTCAAGAGCATTTAATTTAGGTGCCGTTGGGTGCTTCCTTCCGCTTTCGGTTTGTCTTTGAGAAAGGAACAAAAGCTGAGCCTTCAGTCTTCGTCCATCCATTCTATTCCTACCTAGACCCCTGTTCCTTGTGTTTCTTTTCCACGCTTGAACAATCCTTGGGTGCTTCACTTTATTTATCTATTTTTGCTTGAACTACGAAACGACTCTCATGGGATTATATCAAATGCAATACAATGCTTCTATGGAGATTGTAATCTAACCGGCAGCGTTGATGCTTGCAGATGGGAGGTAAAAAAAATAAACAATTTTCGAGCTGTCATAAGCATCATCCCACTTCTACAATTCTTTCTTCATTCCTCCTGATCCTAGATCCCAAAAAAGCCAAAATCTTCTCTCTTCACTCCACTTAGAGTTTTCTTAATCTCCGGTTCCGTAATTTACGTAAGTTAGGACAAGTATCAAACCGCGAGACTACGTTCTGTAGGAAGACAGAGGGGTCATTTGCTTTCTTTCCTTCCTGCCTATATCAAGCATTATCTCAGTGAACCCGTCACATTTAGAGAACCAGATTTCTCTTCCATTGGTAAACCCAAAAGCCAACTCTCATCTCCACACTGCGTGTAGAAACAGAAGTTGAAATGTCACCCTGTCCCAGCTTGGTTATATTTGAAAGGGTTCACTCAGAGTTGAAACAACGTTGTAAAATGTCAAAAGAGCAAAAACCAAACAACCGGTTCAAAGCAGTTAATTTGACGATAGTTTTGAAGGAGCCCACCTTTGTGAACCAAAGTGACTTTTATTAATTTGAGGGAAATAGGGGATAGTGGTGTGACAAAGGCAAGGTTGAAGATGGCAATAACGCTTTCATTTTCCTTTTGATTTTCTCCTTCCTTCCGAAAAGTGATAGTAATGGTGATATGATTTCCTGTGATGTTGACTATTTCTGTTTCTCTCAACCAAGAAACACTGAGCAAGCACTAATAAATCACGGCGACTGTCACCAATTCATCATAAAATAAAATATATACCATTTCTGGCAGGAGGACGGAGGGACGGAAAATTACGTTATGATAACACATTCCAGGGAAAGTACCAAGGATGGGGAGAAGATAAATTGAGAGTTATAATATAAGATAAGGTGGTGGAGGAAAGGACGAAGGGAAGGAGGGACTGCTGTTTCTTGAATGATTTTCTTGGCCGAGTTAAGCATGAGGAGACGATAGAAAGAAAAGTGTTTGGCATCCATCTTCTTTACTAGCTTTCTCCCTCCCATCCAAAAAAGAGGTAGGCGCTGGATGGATAAAAGCTTCCCATGTCCTCATTTCGCTCTTGAATATCACACACGTGCGATGATATTAAAAACCATATGCATTTGAGGATCTTTTTGAGGTAAATGATATGGCACTTTAACTCTATTTTATATGTGCCTTCTTTTCAGATGGTCCTACAAACCTTATTCACATTTATCACCGAAAAATGACGATAAGAGGAAGATTGAACTGGGATTGATTGAGAGGAGAGATGACTGCGGGAACCACAATGAAAGAAGGAATTCAATTTACTATATTCAATGTAAACGACAGTTGATAAACAAAAATTACATTACGTCGCACTCCATCATTACACCGTCGCATTGTGTATTTTTATAAAACTTGGGATATGTGCAGGAGTTTCAAACTTAACACTTTAATTGGTAGGAGATGCACAACACAGAAATCCAACAGAATGAATCAAGGTTGTATCTAATAACCTCACACTCATATTCAGTTGCAGGATCAGCTACAATCAATTGAATGGTTAGAAATGATTAGACGCTTTCTTCTCATATACGACATTTATTTTCACCATTTCCTTTGTTCTTGGCCTTTGTCTGCACATCACTTCAATTCCACTCCAATGAAATATGCATATCCAGCAGTTCTCTGCCCAACACTTATTACGTCATCGAGTCCTGTGTGACAGACCTTAGAGTCTTGTATATATATTCTTATCGCTAAAATGTGGATTCTCAGTAGCTACAATGTTCATTTTTTGTCCAAGTTTAAGCCAAGTGCAGAAACAGCTTCAGACAATTGTACCAAAATGGGTTCATGTAGATTTGAATAGGTTCAAATTCTTCAAGCCAGTAAAACAACAGCACTTGCTGAAGCTAAAGGTTCATAGATTGAAAAATACAACAAAGCATAAAATCAAAACGGTTTATGTATTTATGAAAAGGTCAAGGTTGTGTTCAATCCAATCAGTGCCAGACCACTCACTCGAGAAATACTAATTCCATTTCCACCACCATTAGTACCACACCACAGTCATGGCTTAATTTCAATGAATGCCTAGAAGAAAGTGATTCCCTAAACACAATGAGAGAGGGAAAGCAGAATGTTTTTAGAACACAGTTCGTTCGTTTATTTGAATTTTCAGTTCCTTTTGTGCACTTGGGCATGTCTCAAAAGTAATCACCAAAGGTCGGAGGAGAGGGAAATACTTGGACCAGAAACTTCTGTAAAGTCACTGTAAACACAATTCACTTTTTCCTTCATGTTTAAAGAAATGGCAAAAGCTTGCTTTCTTTCTCTGCTGATGGATGGAAGATTAGATATTTCAGTAGTGTGGATACTTGCTGTGTTGCTGCTGAAAGAAGGGTTTAAGTGGAAGAAGTGAAATGCACGCAAATCACATAACTACGTTGGTTATGCTGAAGCTTGATTTGTTTTTGGATTTGATAAATTGTACATTTGCCGTTACATTACGCGCACCAGATTTATTCGCTCGCTTTCTCTTAATTTTAACACCCACAGGATTGGACGGACGTATGGATCTAGCGGTGTTGGATGGTTAGAGGCCAAAGATGTGTGGAACTCTTTTGTCTTTCTTTGTTAGTGCAGAGCGGATGGTCCAAGTGAAAATGATTGATTGCCTTTGTTGGAAAGTGTAGCCAGAAGACAATATAACGATGATCGTAATACGGCACAGGGCGACGTGACGACAACCAAAGATGCTGAACCAATTTCGATAGAACTGTTCGTACGTTAATAGCACAAAGCGTGCATTCAAGTTACTCACACACTTTTGAGGAGGCAAACGTGGAGGTAAGAGGAAGTAGCCTCACGCTTCTGTCAGCGACTGAATCTGTTGAACGGAAAAAGTGACTGCTTTGTACTTACTCTGTCCAACTCAACCCGTAGTCCTTTTATCAAATGAGAAGGAGAAAGTCTTTGAGAGAGGCGAGGAACGGGATCAACGGGGTATTGGTTGGTATTGGTTCTGTGAGACTCACGGAAAATGCTCACGCCACGTCCAGAATAGAACAGACTAGAAACTGGTGGTTGTTAGGGGGGAGAGAAAGTGAGGCTGAGTTGCTGAGGTACCGTGAGATCAAATCGCATCGCCCAACTCTATCACCAGCAGCTATTCATCGGGCCTACGGCGAATCACCATCGCATACTTTCTCCACACATTCGCCGACTCGTTCTGAGGAAACTAAGCCAACATTTTCTCCATTCCTCCTCGACAACTCACGTATAAATATCAAGGTAAGAAGCACCGAGTTGAACTATTCCACTACCCAAAGTGAAAGTTTGGCCAGTTTATGGCCTGCTATTTACATACAAACTTTCTCTTTTATACATAGTTTACAGTGTACTCAAACAAAAAAGGACACAAGATAAATCTTATTGCAAATACTAAAGACAACATATTCTCAGTAGAATAAACCAATAGAAAATAACATCAGTCAAATAATTTTCACCTCGCCAAATTGAAACCATTTATCAAACCTAATTTCACCTTTTTTGACCAGGTATAAGCAAAACATTCAATCATGCATCCAGAATTCCCTTGCATAGTGGTTGCCGTTAAAATGAACAAAAATCAGTTCACCCTGACGCAGGATTTGTAACAAATCACACTTTTAATCACAATAAATAGCAGCGTAGTTAGCATGGATGCCTCATAAGATAATTCCTAAGCATTAGCTGAGACACTCAGAAGATTTCGTTGGTATGCTTCTCTAGACTTGCGTCATTCGTCGAAAACGTTATTCCAGTGAATTGAGGTCTTAATAAACTAATAATTAAGTACCGGGCGGAGAAAGGAACTTCTAATCGTATTTATATTCATGCGTTCAGAGATAAGGACCAAAGTAATGAATACTACTGATGCCTTAATAACCTGCAAATTAAAAGTTTCTTACTCGCTCTTACTATTCGAAACAAAAGATGAACTTCATTGCATAAGTCATGAATAGATTAGGTTTGAACAGTAGCTCAAAACTACTAAGACAATCCCTAGTCGTATATAATAATAAAAATGAAATGTTAACATTGGAAACGAAAAATGTCAAGTGCCCATGCTCTCATCCTTCTGCCTTTCGTAGGTTTCAGTTTCTAAAATGAATATAAATCAATTCAGGCTCAAGCCAGCATGGCAACGTGCACAAGCAGAGCCTACATCATACATCATGCATTGAATAGGACACCATGGAGAAAGTAGCACAAGACTAGATGGCGAATTAGTCGTTGTATGTGGTAGTGGTTGTGACGGTGGTGATGGCAAAGAAAAGCGAAAAGATTATCCGTCCAGCTCACCAGCTCAGTAAGGAAGAAATAAAGAAAGGATACGGGAAGAGAACAATAGGATTTAGCTTACTAAAAGTCTAGCTCAGGAGAAAGTGACCCAGACAATCCAAATCCACTGCATATCTCTGTAGCTTCCAGCCACCCATCAGGGTACCCAAAACCTCACAACGAACTGCCTGCGCTGACCACAGTAATAATAAAGTGAGGGCAAAGAAGGGAGAAGGCAGCACTGGTGGATTGACGACACCCTGCCACCCTCAATACTAAATGTTACGTCATGCTTCGCATTCCTGCCTTCATTGCATATGACCGACTTTCGCCAACACAACACCATTCCACGTTTGCCATTTTATCATTTGAAAGACAGTCCAAAAATAAGGAAAATGGAGAGAGGCTCATCTGGGGACTGTCTGGCCGACAAATTTCACTGGGGAAGTCTTTTTTCAAGGATGGTGAAAGCACCAAAAGTGACCTCTACTACATTTCCAATTGAAAGTTAAGTTACTGGCCAGCTTCGTTCAAAACTCTACGTTCCATCCTTCTCTTCTCTCTTTGTATCAAGTGCACACACACATCCTCAGCAGTTTCCTTCCATAATCCAGTTCAATCAGTTGAATTGAACTCCCACTGCACATGATTTGATTACCATGAACTACAGCTCACTCCATCAATCCTTTCCAATTTCATTTTGTCCTTATGTACTGCCTTTAGTTTTTAATTCGGTACTCTAACATCCATTTCCCAACCCATAACCCATATGTGGATATCTGTACGTTCACCTTTGTTTCAATTTATGGCACTATTGGGTATTTCAACGACTCTTCCATTCCTATTATTCTTGCTTTCTCCATGTGTTGGAAACTGCTCTCGGTCGGGTGGTTAAATCTGTAGGTGCACGCAGCGTGTAGTGTCAGGAAATGGCGATTAAATTCAATACATATGGATTTGGAACGCGTGTAGTGGAACCCACTCTTGTCTGTTGGGTGGAGTCGCGGTTGGTTGCCTCCAATTTTTATTTCCTCAATAACAAAAATGTAGGTATTTATCAGGTTACACTTGTCAAGCAAAAATCTCGTTTGGACTCCAACGTATGCCAATAAGAATGCCTGTACCCACAAGCTTGTAGACCTTCGATTGCAGTACAAATCAAGTAATAAATTAATGATAGGTTGGTAAAAATGCCATGCCATATCATTAATACGTAAATTATACTACCAACCTTCGACAAATAGCGCATAACGCAATATTTCATGTGCCACAGTGGTCATACGTATAATTCAAAATAACAGGTATTAGCGGGGTGGAAATGAGCCTAATTAATTGCAATCACAGTTATGCTGCATTTCACAAAGATTGATTAACAAGAATCCTTCAAGACAATATATGTCCGTCGTCTCTAACGATAAATCTCAAGGTTGAGCAACGCGCATTGATTTAGAAACTTGCAGAGACGACACTTTATATTCGGGACCCTCAAATTCCTTGGGTGAAAGGATTATAGTTGTCTCTTACTAATTTGCTATTGAAAAATATCTTAGCTCTAAGCACTAATTACATCATTGTCAGGAGGTTCAAGGTTCAACTGAATTAGCTCGTCTACCATCCACCTATCCAAGCGGTGGTTACGTATTGTTATGTATATTCAGATAACCTTGCGTTGTATGGAAAAGTAACTGGTACTGCAACTGGATCGATTGTATTGCAGTGAAGAAGGCTTTTCTCTTGCCAACATCCAGCTCCCGACCTCTGTAAAAGCTTAAAACTACCCGGATCGTAACGCCGTGCTTTCTCTTTTGGGAGTGAGTAGCGTCTACACGAACAGAGGGCTCCATGATTCTAGCTGACTAAACGATGCAACTACCACAACACAAACCGGTAAAACTGATCTAAAACGGCAATCAACTCATTACGCCAAGATCGCTTCAAACTTTGTTGATTATGAACACGGCTGTAAAGACAGTAGTTACGCACATAGACAGACAGAAGAGATCAATGTAAGGGCATAATTTGTCAATGTGATTAATTCATTCCAGCACTTTTACAGCTCTATTTAGATTTGCATACATTTACAAAACCAAAATGACTAATTTCATTTAAATGTCATTTCTCTTAACTAGACACTACAACTTGTGTACGAAAGTCATGGTTTTTGCAAAGTTTATTGCCGAAAGATGCAAATATTTGATACATTAGCCGTGATCGAATGTCACTGTGACATCCTTTTAAGTAGAATTCTATATGAATGAGTACTACTGGTGCAATTGCGACAACACTTCAGAAAGGAGTCAAGCGAAACAGCAATTTTAAAATAGCTTTCCTTTCTGCAGAGAACTCAAGCACCATGTTATGTTACCATCCCCTTGGCCATTGTCAGCCACTGTTGAAAATAAGATTTTAATTTTGCATTTTCCACTCTTAAAAAGGAAAAGCTGCCATGACATTAAATGAAATGGAATGCTGGGCAGGGAGGAAAGACAGGGAATTCTACAGAGAAAGTTGGGATGTGGAGTGAATGAATGTCTCACACAGGAATTTCTTTAATGCTGCACAGAGAGTAAAGTAGGACTTAGGAGAAGAGGAAAGAGAAAAGAATTCCCGAATTGAGGAAAAGTCTTTTGGTGAGAGTTTAGTTAGATATTCCCAAACAGGCACTTGGGTAAATACTCACACTTTCACTTACGCCAGTTTAGTTAAGACCACCAAGAAGATCCACAGATACTAGAAGGTGATGCTACCATTGCTTTGCAACAATAGCTTGTCACACCTTTGGGACAGAGCGAATATAGGAGCAGTAGACATAGACAAAGACTACTTTTGGAGATTAATATTGAGACAAAATGTTTTGAAGTGAAAATTGAATGAAGCAGTTTGAGATTAGGACAAGTCGATTATTAAAGAAGTTTCTTATGTGCATTAACCTTGCCCCCAATTCTAATTTAATCGTGAGAGAAAACTTTTTACAATAGGTGGTTAAACTGCAAAAAAATGTGCTTCAGGTGGAACTGAAATTGTCACGGTTATATAACCAACTGACACAGCAGAGCACAACCTGTTACTTCATACTTTGAAGTGGCGGGACAATAGTACAATTGACATGTCATGGAGGATTTCAAAACAGTTTAGGATAACCGTCTTCGGGACAGGTGAAAGTTAGGCTTTATCTTCCATTGTTTTCTAATTAAAACAACTGGAACATATTTGTAATCAAGTCAGAGTGAACTTGTAGAGACCGAAAAATATGTGAATAAAGTGAGTTTTTTAATT
>JAQIWU010001280.1:0-17583 GCA_034696445.1 Isotomiella minor
TGCATAACCAAATTGTGTAACAAATATAAATAATTAGTGTCTATCAGTGGCCCGAAGTTGCTCCTCAACCTCTTCCATACTTGCCTCAGACTCGTCGTTGGCCTAAAAAAATGAGAATGCATGGATTTAGAAGAGGATAAGTATTGATGATGAATGATATGAAATTGTTGGTACATACTTGAATGTATTTCTGGATTCCTACCAGAGATTGTTGCAATGCCTTAAAGCTTGAAGAGTACAACATTTTCTGTTGCACCTTTGCCGTATCAGGGCACCACAGCATCAGTACCAGTTTCTCCTTTAGTGACACCTTCAAAGACATTTGAAAAATGAGGATCACAAGTCAAATACAAAATTATGATAAAATTAGACTTACATCCGACGTTCCTTGATGTTGATGTTGGTACTCGTAGTCAAATAGACCATATCTGCACTGGTTCCCATCACCTTGCTTCAAATGATCCAAAAAATTGTCGTACGTCGACTCACGTTCGCCTGAATTACATTTTTAATCAAAGCAAATGTTGCAGTTATGCAAAATTTAAAACTTGTTGTCATACCGATTGCTTCGATGTCAATTTTCTGATCCTCATTGATGAAGAAGACGATGTATCGATTCGTCTTCTTCTTCTTGATGTCCTCAAACGTGGCGACGCAGCCATCAGACACACTTACTCCAGAAGTCTACAAAAATTAGAGGAAATTAGGAGAATTGAAATATCTTGAATTCAATTTAAGCAACACTGACGACGGAACTCACCATTTTCGTAGACGATGACGATGATAAAACGGAATATCCTGGAAATTAAACTGGACGGTATCACCAACCTTTATCAAACCCTGACGGACAATGAGCTGTATTAATCAAGCTGTGAATCCTGACTCTGAAAAGGATAGGGTTACAACAGATAAGGTAAGGTAATAACACACAAAGAAGAGAGCGATAACCCTACCTACCACGCTTGCCTGCCTCTTCAAAATTGGTTTGATTAGATATCGTCCGTAACGTTCTTTTGCAGAGGGTTATTCTATTGCTTTTACTGCCTGATTAATTAACTTATCAACGCTTATCTCTCAAACACTTTATGTGTGGCTTTGACTCGGGCCGGAGACTGACTGAGCCTTGTGGTCAGAAAAGCTTCCTGTCAAAAAAAAGTTGGTTTGGCTGTTGGCTTTTGCTTGGTTTGGTTGTTGTACGCAATGTTAAAGTGTTGACAGAACTCATCCGTGAATTTTTCCCATTCAAACACCACCAGTTCTCTGCTTGCTGTGTGCAGTCGCTCTTCCACCAATGAAAACTACGCACGCACTTCTACGTCTGTCCCAAGTGTGTAGACACAAGCTCTTTGAACGAGAGGCTGTGCCATCTAACGGATCTCCTTTTCAATTGTCCATTTACAAGGGAACCTCCCAAGGTGTCAATGTCAATGTGTCTTCTACATGGCAATATTCAGATATGCTTCAAAGTTTGAATGATAAGATCTCTTATCGCCTGATTCGATTTTAAAATATGCATAGTAGACCTTGAGAAAACAAATGAGTTTGAAATGGTAGGTTCCATCGCCTCTGTCCCTTAAGGGAAGGAGGGTTCCTCTACATTTCCCGGGATCCTAGGCTTCAACAGGTAGTGGGACCAATTTTGGGGCAAACGAAGACAGCCAATTTAGTATCTTGACCAAGCCCCAGAACGGGGCTTCCTTTATGTCTAGTGATATGATATTTACAATTTGTAAAACACATTAAAATAACATGCAACAACTAATTATTGCATTTGAGCTGTTGCTGCTTGCGTTTCGTTTCCTTTTAAGGATAAAACATATCCAACGCATGAGTCATCATCCATCGTTCATTCTTCTAGTCTATCCAAATCCAACTGCATTACATTCATTCTGACGTTTGTGGGATAACATTGATGTCTACATTTATTTCTCCTGTAGCATCATGTCACCAATCTATATCCTTATTCGGTAATATGAACTTGTGCCACATTGATAGTTCTTTTTAAGAGGCGAATTAAAACAGTGCTTGGAATTCTTGTCCATCCATACGTCTTCTGAAGCTGGTGTAAATTGACACTGATGTCACCTTTCGGAGCCATGAGTCCATGTTTATTGCAAAAATATAAACACATTTATTTACAGGTTTCGTCATTGAGTATTGGCAATTTTTACGAGTAGCCTTTCCAACAAACTCAATTTTGAGGTAGGAACAAAGCGTTCATGAGGAAATCACATACATTTTGATGGTTGTCTCACAGTACCCCAAAGCGTTACCATTGAAACGGTGAAACTTCATTCCACAGGCCTTTTTATATGCACATCGATTTTACAAAATTAGATCATAAAAGTATAGTTGACATCATTTTATTGTATTTGTTGAACACAAACATTGATTCAAAACCTTCGAGGCGTTTTTGAAAGCTATAAAGGACTACATATAAAAACCGTAAATTAGTAAACCAAGCAAAAATATGATCCAATTTGTGACGATTGGCTTGGGAGAACCATTCTCAGTTGTTGATGTCATTGTTGTAGGTGTGGTTGTAATTGTTGTTGTCGGTGTTGTAATTGTTGTTGGTGTCGTTGTAATTGTTGTTGTTGAATCATTGTTCATCCTACAATTAGTTTTCTCCATCTGTATGCCCTGAAATCCCTCCAAATAGTGAAAGTCTGGTTGAGTTATCTCCCCTCCTGTTACAGGAAACAAGGACATGTAGGTCCGATTCGGCTCCGACTTGTGAATTGCATAGGCATTAAATTTGGTGACATTACAGGGAAAGTAGGTTCCTGGAACGATGGCTTCTCCTATCCACCTAAGTCGTCTTGGCATCTGGGTCGTATTCACGACCTTTGCAATGTTACGACTGAGAGGAAGATAACTGTTGGTATCATTTCTGTACCCTGTCAAATACAACAAGAGATAGTGACTGCTTGGAGCAAATTCCATTTCCAAGTACTCATCATTGTCGCCAAGGAAGAAAGCTTCGGCCACCTCGTATTCCCAAAGTCCATCAAAGGGTTCGTCCGTGCTAGTGGCATTCTCCGGCATCCTTGGATCGTCGTAGAAGGGTGCATTTATTTCAACTCTGACGCTTTCACCCATGCTTTCATCCTCAATCACACTGAATGAGAGGAAGTATTCGGGTGCGTCAGAAGGAATCTCGTTGTTCCAAGTCTTGTCAATTTTGTGTTGGTACTGAGACAAACACAGTGGGCTGATCTCCACATTTGAATTAAATGGTGACGGTTCAAATGCTGGAAGATAGTGGAAATCAGGACCCGGTCGTGATCCCGTTGCGACTGGAAAAAGTGACATGTACACCCGGCTAGGATCCGACATGTGAATGGTGTACGCATTAAACCGAGACACGTTGCAGGGAAAGTAGTGCGCAGGGATGTAGGCTTCACCGAACCATGTTAGTCCCGTCGGGCTACTTGCGTCAATCTCAATCCTTGCCGTGTAATCGTTCAGGGGGAGGTACATGTCAGTAACATTTCTTTCGCCATTAAGGTACAGCAGCAAATTATGGCGAGAAGGTGCCAATTCAATTTCAAGATACTGATCGTTGTCTCCAATAAAGAACGCTTCCACAACTTCGTATTCCCAAAGGCCATTAAAGGGTTCATCAATTGGGGCAGCTGGACTTCTCGGGTCGTTGTAAAACGGGGCACGGACGTTTATAAAAATACTCTTGAATCCCTCAGGGTCCCTTTTAAAGGAGAATGACAAGTCTATTGAGGCATTGTCCGTAGTCGTGCGATTGTCCCATGTTCTATCAATGGTGTAGTTGTAGATTGTCTCCGAATCCCATCTAAATATTCAAATCTATACCTATGAATTTAATGTCTTGAATTACAACAACTTACACGTCTGATGGAGAACTGTTCAACCCTAGAATGAAATTAGTACAATCCAAAACTAGGATACAAAAAAGCACTGTTTTAAAAAACATCATGGTTCCTCACTAAATTCGTGTTTATTGTCCTAAATCAGAGGAATACAATAAAACAAGTCATCGCTTACGCTTAATCTTCAATCTAATCAATTCACTCTGGGACAGAAAAATCCTCAATAACGTGATTGGAATACTGATGATAAAATTACTCTCCAATTCATGGATAAAATTGTGAGTGGCACTTTGGGGTTGGATGGAGGCAAGGTGAGACTTTTGCAAAGATTGACTGCTGTAGATGTTAATTACTGCTCTCAATTAAATTCAATGGTTTCGCAAAGTCATGCATTTTAAAACTCGTAAATCATTTATTTTTGATTCCTCATCAGCAAATGCGACATTCGGCCTTTTTGTTGTCAACAAATTTGACAGAATTATTATTGGCAACGATGCATTGTTTATTGTAATATTCGTCCACACTGTTTTCGTCAGTGCTGCTGCTGCTACTGGTGGTACTGCTTGAATCGTCATCCTCATCCGGCTCTTCCTCATCTTCCACAAATCGTAGTTTCTTCTTGGTTGAAGTGCTATTGTTATTGGCACTGTTGCCACTGCTATTCTCCAAAGCTTTGCACAACTGCTCGAAATGATGTGAGGCTTTTGGATCGGACAAATCAATTTTCAACGTCGAGTTTGGCGTTCGAAGAAGGATTTGTTGCTTCTGAGGCGACTTCTTCGGGGACTTGTGAGAAGAGGGAGTGGGGGTTGTTGGCGTTGGTGTGGGAACCTTTTTAATGTTATTGATATTAATGCTGTTGTTGTTACTAGTACTGATTGTCGAAGGTGTGTGAGATGATGGGCTTTGAGAGATTGTCGACGATGGAGACACTGCCTGATGTCCCTGAGTAAGCGATGATCGAGTTTGTACTTGAGTAGGGATTTGTGACTGTGACAACGACAGTGAGGGGAGTGAAGGTGTGGGGGATTGTGGATGCAGCTGGACTTGACTTTGGATTTGCATATGCATCTGAGGTTGAGGAGGGGGAAGCGGTGGAGATGGGATGAGGTCCACTTTCTTTTCCACTTCCGGTCTCCTCAGATGAGATGAGGGCGAAGGTTTGATGCTGCTTGGTGCAATGGAGAGGATGGGGGATACGGTGGTGTGACTGACGAGGGGAGGTTGCATCTGGTTCTGTTGTTTCTTCTCTGCTATGTCGTTGTACAAGGGGGAGGAGGTTGATGGTGGGATGGGGAGGCCAATTGGGTACTCTGAAGGAAGTAGCATGGGATCGATTTCCCTTCGACTTGCAAAGTCCAACTCTCGCCAGTTTTCACTTGGCTTGCAAGGCTTTTCATACGGTTGGAGGGATGATTCTTTGCTGCAGTGGACGGAGCAAAAGATTTTCCCCCGGCGTGGGAGGAACGGGATTCCCAGAAGAGATCTGCGAAAATGCATAGGTGTTATAAGACAATTGAAATTCATTGGGAATGTTTGTTACTTGTGGCAAGTCGCACATGCAAAGCATTCCGCCGTTGCATGCCAGTGTTGTCCTTCATGTGTCATTTGTCCTATAAAAAAAGTAACCAACAATTTATAATGCACTCTGAAAATATCACGTTCCATGCATACCTTGATCAACGCCAATAGGTTCTCCACACTGGTCACAGAACTCTGCAAAGATCCCATCAAAGCAGGCAAGGCAGTAGGGTTTGTGATTTTTCATGATGTATCTCATTCCTCCAAGAACACAACTGCATTCGCAGCAAGTGAAATGATTCATATGAAAAGCTCTCCCTTCAGCTTCCGTACACTTATAGAATGATAATGAGATAAAGTCAAGTCATAAAGGCATAAGATGTTCTCACCTCATCAGAAAATATAATCTCATCGCATTGAAAACATCTTGGTTTTAGGGTTTCGGCATGGTGTCTCCCGCAGAAAATTCGTTCCTATGGAGTCACAATAAAGGGTCAATTTTGAATGACAAAAAATAAAATCTATTGACATACCTCTTCTGCAAAATAAATGCAGTCCACGAGCAATTCTCGACATACTGAGCATATGAAGCAGTGCGCGTGGTAGTTGCAATTAGGTATCCGAGACGCTCGAACTATAATATCGTTTGGATAATAGGGCTCCCCACACTCATTGCTGTAAATGACAAAAAAATTAAAATTCCAATACGCAATTAGTCAAAGTCATGTCCGTACCAAAACCCACTCCGTTCACTCGAAAAAACCGTGCCCCTTCCAAGCGATTCCTTTTTCCTATGAATTGTCAGAATTGGTGACTCTAAAATATGAAAATCCTCCACACACTCCTTTCTTACCTTTGTTGATTGAAAATGAAGAACTCCCTCGTCTCCTCCTCACTAAGGGCTTGGCAGTACCTCGGCTCGTTGTCATGTGGAGGGAGTTGAGTCAGCAATTGATTGATTCTGTACTTCTCCCCGATAGATCCAACGTATGGGATCTTGTGGTCCGGGATTGTAGAAAAATAGTTCTGAACCTATAAAACCAAAACGCTCAGGATCATGAAGAAGATGAAAAGACAAACCTTGTAGTTACCTGTTCTGTATTTAACCCAGGCGGAACCCAAGTATACTCCTCTAGGGCACACCCACTGTCACATTCCTCTTCAGACTGGTGTTGTTGGTGCTGTGCCCCCGGGATGAGGGGAGATGGTGGGGGCAGTTGGTGATGATGATGGTGGGGTTGCTGCTGCTGAGCCTGTTGTTGTGCTGGGGCAGGCTGAATCCTCCTCCGATTATTCCCATGCGACTGATCCATTCCGTACATCCAACACACTTTCCACCAATTGTTCGTTCTATTTGGGAAATTTGACATTTTATATTTCAATTTTATAAAATTACAACAGCCACTCTTTGTTCTGGTCCTTTGTGAAAGGCAGGAAGGAAGAGGTGAGTTAAGGGAAGTGGTAAGAAAATGATAATATAAAATTTTATGAATTATTGTTCGTGAAGAGATGCAAGATAAATGAAACAAAAGGAGAGAGTGTATACAGACTTTTTATATCATATTTACTCTTTGAAATGTTGATGTTGAGTTGATTATAGGTTCTTCTTACCTTATAATAAAAAAGTCTTGTCGCGATGATGATGCTTGGTGTTAGGGGGAGAGGAAGAAGGCTATCGTTGTGTTGTCCACAATAAGAAAGAGCTTTTTTAATGACTTCTACACATGAAGCTTGGGATACGCCAAGGCAAAAGCCAAGCTATCTCTTATGAAGACGCTTTAGGATGTTCTTATGTTAAAACAAAACTTGTGGTTTAGGAGGCTAGGGTGTCTTGGCCTCGAGGGGTTTTATGATTTGATTCACATTTTCACATTTCACACACAACAGCTTCGCTTCATCTCTCTCTCTTCTTTCTCATCTTTCCGTTCTTCAATATCTTTTATATTCAACTTTTTGAATTAATATTCGTGTGAAATTTTTCCGTATGTTGTTCTAGACGTCCGTTTATTCTCTTTGCTCAGATAGAAAGTTGGGTTCCGTTTTACAAATGGCTCAAATTCTTTAAAGATTTTTTCACACACAAGAGTCTAGCTTGCTAAACTAAAAACTAAACTAGTCGAGGAAAGGGGAAAAGATATGTGCGCATCTTCACTTCTTCACACACATCATCGGAGATATCTCGATGTAAGGATGTGAGACGTTTAAATGCTGTCTTTAAACTGAAAAAGAATTCTTGCATGCATATAATATGCAACTCATTCGGTTTCCGTTTAGTTTTGGTTTGGTTTGGTTCTTCGACATCTTGACATGTCTGTAACAGAGTTACGATTATGCCATGTTGTTGGGTTGCATTAGAAGTCTAAATCCCGAATAAAATCGAATCCGGAAAAAAAACTTAACTTCAGTCAGACAAGTCAACTTTGTCTTCAACTTTTTTAACTACAGGAATAAAGGCTTAAGTTGAAGCACCAGATGCTGGCATCCTATAGACGAGGAAGGAAGGTATAATAGGCTGAATAATAAAGAGACAAAAAGAATGAAATGAAAGAAACGAAAAGAAAGAAAGTTGCAAAGCAAAAAGTTAAGAAGAGGAGAAACAATAAAAACCACTTGCATGACTTGACTCACTAAATTCATACAATCGAAGAATCAAATCGAATGAAGGAATACTGCAGGAGATAATAAAAATTCTTAATCATGATTAACATGATTTAAATCTTACTCCCTCTGGCTAAAACGCAGAATGTTGTAAAAGAACATTTCATAATGGAAGCAGAAACAATGAAGGAACATTCAGCGCATGGTTGTTCTTTTACTTTGGTATTGATGATTGATGGATAAGACGGTATTTCTTTGAAACCTTTTTATTGAATTTATTTAACATCTTTCATGGTAATTGCTGCATTGTCTCAACTTCCCCAGGACAGGAAAAATGTAGCGTGTTGGTTCTATAACATCGGAGGGGTTTTAGCACTTAGGAATTGTTGGGTGCTGCTGGTTCTGTAATTACCATTACCGCATTGCTATTGATGATGGTTTAATTGTCAATTGTATTGAATGAATTAAGTGCAAAAGTTGAGCTTTTTCTTTGGCACCAGCAGTCTAATCTTTTCTTCAATCTTCAATTTCTTTCAAAACTTGTAGCTGTAAAATAGTGGCTCATCATGAACTTTTCTTCCCAGATATTCGCTAAAATGTTCAGTTACACTTCTGTCCCCACCTTGGTTCATTTTGCAAGGGATTTCTTTCAAAAGGCAAAAGTTAAACGCCTAATCACGCGGCTTTCATTGTGAATCAGTACAGGCAATTAAGATTTGGAATTAGGAAGGTGTATTTATTCCTCAAAAAATATTATTGATAATAAACTGGCAAGTGGATTGGGCGTTAGTCTGTAAGCGTTGGGCAAGCCGTTAACAAATCAAAAGGGCTTTGAGTCAAGTCGTCGATGGTGTCTTCAAGAGATCCCAAACCCATTTTAAGCATTATGACATGGTGTTTGTGGCCATTATGTAACGCTAATCCAGTGTTTATTTTCATGTCCGCAAACGGTATTTGAAGACCTACGACTTTGAATTGTGATTAAGGATTATAGTAACTGAATGCGTATATTTTGAAATCACTGTTTTATTTCATGCAGAAGACATCCATTCTCATACACAGAAAGGTGTTGAAACAAGTAATTTTATTTTCTTAAGAGAAAGAAATTAGTTCTCTAAAAATCCAAGAAGAAAATATTAATTGCACCCTTGAATCTGTTTGCCCCAGTGCTGGTTATGACAATGGCAACGAGAGGGTTACGTTTGGAATTTTTTGATTTTGAACAATAATTGATAACATCTAGAAAAGGACAATTACCATCAAGCGGCGGATAGATTCGTTTTAATATATAGTTGTATTTATAGATTTGATTCTTCTCTATTCAAACTGTTATATGGATTCTCTCTAATAATGTACTTGGTATTTATTTGGAGTACAACCACAAACGTGGGGATAAGCGTATAATGATTCACTATTGGGTTATATTTTAATCTAATACAAAAATATTGGTATCATGACTCTAAAAACTAACTTGTGCGACAGAAATTGACCAAAAGAACATTAGGAACTTAAGCAACTGGACAAAGAATACTGTTGACATAAATAATATTGTGTCTTGTAAACATTTCATTCTGCTCTCTAAGACTTTAAATTAAAATAAGAATAAGCTCAGAAAATGATTGCAGATCTGGATAAATCAACAGGAAGACTGTACTCTAATGTATAATAAGCGGACAATGATAGTGAATTCAAGTAGTAACTAATGAGATTTTTCTTACAATTTAAATACCTCTATACAATTTGAATTTATGTACAATATTTGCATGGGTCACCACAGTCAACAGCTTTTAATGAGCGTCCTACGCTATACAGATACAGTATAGCGCGTTACATTAACCTAAATCCACAATTAATGCTACAATTTTCCACTACTTTCACCACGCATCAACCAGAATCATAGAATCAATCCAATTGCGCATAACAACACTACTTTCTTCTTCTTCTTTTCTACACATTTCCCTTCCACACCAATTTTATTTCCATTACATTTTCGCAAGCACGCTGCAGAGAATTTTAGAATTTCATTGGTATACCATTCATCATCACTGCTTTGACGACGAGACCGTACATCATTAATAATTAGCATTATTGACGTTGTATTTACAAAATGAAGAAAGTATAAACGTTTAAGAAAATTGGCTGCGAGAACCGGTTTTAAAAACGTACATTATGCGAATGTCTCAGAGTATTACTTTGCATTTTTCATGAACACATCGTTGGTTTCTTTTGTGCTGTTTTTGTTTCAAGTCATTTTTTTCAGTTCTTAAATTTGTCTGAGATTGTAAAGTATTATACTTTTAGTTTGGAGGAGTCATAGCAGCCACCACCTTGGCTTTATTGTTGGCTTTGGCAGAAGCCCTTTGTCTACCCTTTGTCTGGGGAATGATTTGTTCTGACCCACCATTCAATTGGGCCTGTTGTTGGGCCTTTCTTTGGCGATCTCGGTCTCTTTCTCGCTTCAGAAAGTGACCACGCTCGTGGTAGTAGAATTTCAAATACGAGGTGAAACTCTTGCCACAAACTGAACAGAGATAGAGTGGAACTCCGTTGTGGGTGTTGCGGTGGTCACGAAATGCGTCGAACCAACGGAATGTTTTTCCGCATCCGGGCTCTCCGCATTTGTACGGCTCTTCCCTGGTGTGGACGCGTTCATGGCGCTTCAACCTAAGGGAAAAGCGCATACACGATCAAGACTTTGCTACGTTGTTGTAAGAAAAGGGATCCTCACCTCGTACTGACGGCATACTTCTTTCCGCAATATTGACATTCGAAGGGTTTGTCCCCTGTGTGAAGCCTTTCATGGTGCTTACAACATTGTGCGCTGTTAAATGGTCGTCCACAGTATTTACAGGAATATGGCCTTTCCCCTGTGTGACGTCTTTCGTGTATTCCCAAACTGCTTTTTGAGCAGCAGACAAAACCGCAAAATTTGCATTTCAATTCCTGTTTTTCCCCTTCCTCCAAATCTATAGTACTTCTCCTCTCGTCATCTCCATCAAATGACCCTTTAATTTCATCGTCATCGTCAGCATAGGTGGAAGCTACAAAAAAAGAAACAAAAATGTCATTAAACTTGTAAACCCAGAATGCCTCAAAGACGCCATACCTTTCTCTTCAAAATCCATGTCCAAATCAAAACTATTTGAGTTTGACCTTGACGTTCTTGCTGCATCTTCTAGATCGTCGTCAATGTCCAAACCGACGTCAAGAGAATGGATGGTGGAATGAGAAAATGTTGTAGTTGTGGGTGGACTACAGTCACCCATTAAATCTTCAATCAAGTACCCTTTTACATCTCTATCGTATTGGTCCAGATCTTGAATGCCAAAGTAGATGCCTTCCACATCGTCCACGTCAAGGTCAGACCTGTCATCCGTGATAGGAATGTGAAGAGATGCTGAAGGAGGGGGAAGGGTGCTGATGATACTGATGCAGTTGTCCTCTTTATTATTACTTCTGGAAAACTGAATCTCTGAGAATTTTGGCAAAATTTTGTCGTCTTCAACATGTTGATGATGACTTTCTCCATTGTGGTGCAGGATTCTGATGGTGGGAGCTGTCGTCATGGTAGTTGTTGTTGGTGAGAAACATGATGTTAAAATATGATGAATTTTCCCTAACCCATCTTCCAATCCCGACCCATTATCGGAAGGAGAAGGGACGGATAGTGTAGTCGTTGTTATGGTGGGTGGTGGGGTGGACATGGGACTAAGGGACGGGGCTACTTCCTCTGCCACCAGGGGATCCAAAGTGAGAAAGGACACACCCACCAGGGGACTCCCGTTTATCACATTGCCATGTCCATTGTTGTTGGCATTGTTGTTCACATCTTCAATGACCCCATCATTGGAAAGGTGTAGGTTTACATCGAAGGGGCTAAGTGACCTAGAAGAACCCGAATCATAGGTTTTGTAGAAAGTGAAACTGAAATGAATCATTATGGTAGAGGATAAGATGATTAGACTTATAAAAGTTGGGGAAAGTTGGGTGAAGTGAAAGTGAGAGAAATTGGTTGGAATTGAATTTGGTCTATAATTGAAATGAGGTAATTAGTATCCCGTCTCTTCTTACCCTGTGTTGAGATTGAGTGTTTGGAAAGCGAGCAATTTGGTAGTGGTTGTCGTCGTGTTGGTGGTGGGGGAGGAGGAGTAGGAGAGGTCGTTTGAAGAGGAGGGATCGATCGCTTTAACTCTGGCATGTGGCAGGAGAAGCAGTTCCGTTGGTGAAAGTGGGTCAAATGGCCAGGCAGAGAGAAGCTTGCACTCCAATCCCTCCATCACTCACACACACACACACCGACCGACCTACTTTCTTCTTTCTCTCCTCTCTCTTCGTCTTTATCGTCCCTCTGTCTGTATGTAAAACACACACACTTTCACAACAATAATATAATACCCGGGTAAAATGTAATATCCTAGCTCTTCTCTCTTCCACCAGACGCTTTCTCCTCCAGTCGCGAAACCTAAAATGCTCTACTGCTCCACTCTCTTCTTTTTCGCACACACACTTTCTCCAATCTAGTTGTCAACCTAAAAACTCTTATCCTTTCTCCCCGCTTTCCCAGTTTCCTATTCGGAGTGAGTGAGTAATAGCCTTCCCATGCCAAAAAAACTTCCTTCCTTGCAATGCAATTAATTTAGTAGATCAGTTGTCTGCTCTGCTCTCGTAGTGGTTGTGGTACAGGTAGAGTTCTTTCTTTCAACTTTCTCTTATACATCTTGCAACACATGATATGATCTGATGGGTGATGCATTTTGTTAGTATATGCAAAAAAGGCGTCCTAGAAAGATGAGTAATGATTGATGGTCATGACGGGGTTCCTGTGGAAGAGTAGTTTTTGTTACCATTTTACCCAAGAGATGAAAGATATTCTGAACGGAAAGTGAATGATTCAGTTCACTTAGGTAGGTAAGTTTTCAAGGTGACTCTAGATCAATTTATCAAAAATTTTGTTCCTCCTGTGATTGAAGGCTACCACGGTTTTTTATTGCCCTAGCAATAGACCACCTGCGAATGCTCTGGATATCTTCCATAATTTATGAATCATACACTTTTTGAAATAACTGATACGTTTGTACCTCAACTACAATCTATCAAGAGAAAGTCCGAATGACTAATTTACAGAAACTTCGATCCATTACTCAAACATGTGCAATGAAGTGGTAAAAAGAAATATAAGTATGGAAATACTTACCTTTTGAACCTGCCAAGGCGTTCTTTTATTGCGAAGTAATTGAAAGTGACAGATTGTCAAAATCCTGCTTAATCCTTGATTCCTTATGTGAGTGTAACAATAATGCACTTCTCAGCACCTCGTATCACTAATGTATCATCACTGCTGCAAGATTGATTGAAGCCTCTAATGTTGAACACACTTCATCATCATCTCCTTGCCACTTCCGTTGTACTACTGGCAAAATTTTGGCAAGCTTTGGCACACAGGGGAAGAAGAAGAATAAGAGATAAGGCGAAAGGTATGTACGACGACGATGTCCATGGAGGTTGGAGTGGAAGTGTGAGAGAAAAGTGTGTGAGGGCCAGGGTTAAGGAGATTCACGCACACGCATCCCAATCAGGTCATGTCCCACTTTTACACGGGCAACTTTCCCGGATCCCAACTAACGACAACGCAACGGAAAATAAAGTATGACTTTCCCTCACTCTTTCTTCCACTCCACCAGAAAACCAAAAACTATACCAACCAAAATACTGTGCCATATTCCAATGATCATACTTCCTTTTACTTACTCTCTGAAGTCTACAAGTGTATTACAAAGTGTGTCCTCTCATCATTTCATTACTTACTTTTCTCTCTCTTGTATAACTTTTAGACATCACATCCGCCATTTCACAAAATGCAATCTGTTCCCAAGCTCCTAATGATGCAAAATTTTAGGCTTGGATTAACGTAACATTCAAAAATTCATTGAGCAATGATGTTTACGGAAACGTAATAAATCCTACAAATTCATTATCATTGCTCTACATATTTTTATATTCCTCATAAACCGCAGTAGTGGTGAAGGATTTGCCCAGAAGCCAAGCTGTTTTCGTGTAACTTTGATGAACTACAAGCATCCTTGTAATACTTTCACCTTAGTTTTTATGCTTCTAGTATTCGTACACATTTTGAAATGGAAAACAGAAGAGCCCGTTATGTTGTACCCCAGGTTAATTTAATGTGAAATTAATGCCCAAAATGGAGCACATCCAGAAAGAGGCTTGTTTCCTGAAGTATGAAATAATACTATATTTTGAAGAGAATCTGGAGCTTGTGTGCCTCTTCCTGGCCAATAGGTATAGATAGGTTAGGACCATGAGGTAGTGACAGAGAAAAGTGTGTAAGGGAAGAAAGTAGGCCAATGGTGCGAACACGCTTGGCACAGTTCCTTTGATAGCATTAGTTACAAGAGAATGGAGAAGTGTGTGAGTGCGAGAGGGACTAGAGAAAGGCATGAGGAGAAGACTTTCACATCTTTAAAGTCTACCTACTTTCACTTCTTCTCGGCGTTCTACATTTTTGGAGCAAGATGTTTCATCCAGGTTAGGTTGATCTGCTATGTTTTCGCAAAAAAATCATCCATACTTTTGCAAGTCAGAATAGAATGTCTTGTCATTTTTGCAGACCTAAAAACTATTGAGCGTCCTAAAACCCTTAATTACCCAGGGGATACCCTGTAGTAGGATGGAACCAAGGGGTATTGTAAGATTGAATGAAGCTCTTATTTTCTCAAGTTCATGGTCCATGCAAAGTTGACGCGATATGCGATATTCGGAGGATGTGGAATTTGATGTGAATGAATTTTATCCATCGGCCGACTTGCTTTTCATTTTAATCACACGCATTGCATCGAACTTTGTTGTGTTGGCGCCTGCATTTCTTTTGTCAGTTGATTTTTGCCTTGTTTTGAATGTGATCCACGTCGTGTCGGCCTCAGAACAATTTTGTTTTTGTTCAAAATTTAAGTTTCCGACTGAATAAAGGTTGCCTTTTCTTATTGTTTGGCCGCACCCATCCTGACCATGTCCAATTCCAAACTTGCCGAAAAGAAGGACTTTGGAGGGGCAGTAGATAAGGGCCCACACACCGAGGCACAAAAAAGTGTAATGAGGTCCATGGCAGCAAGGGCAGGGGCAGGGGGACGAAAGCGGCGACGAGGAGCAGGAGGTATTGAGTGCGGCGACGACGACGGCATGAAAGAATTGTTGAAAGGATTTGAAAATATGGTAAGTAGTTATCGAGGTTGTGATCACCCATGACAACCACGTCACTTACATATGTACTTTGCGCTGTTCTAGATGTCCGAGACCCACGAAAAACAGGACAAGAAGATTGAGGAACTTGCAGAGTCTCATCGACACACCATTGATGAGATGAAGAAAATGGCAAGGGGTTACGAAGACCAATTACAGAAGGAACGCAGGCAATTTGAAGTCGAGATGATGAAACATCAAGGAGAAGCCGAGAAGTGGCAGAAGGCCCACAAGGACGAGGTGAAACGGCTTCAAGAGGACCATTTGAAAGAGATGGAAAAGCTGCAAGAAGGACATCAGAGTCAAATGGAGGTACTGAAGGAGGGATGGGAAAGCATGTCGCTGACAGACATTGCATGGAAACGCTTCAAACGTGAGTAACAATTCATAGCAAGCAATTATTATTGTTATGGCAATTCATTAAATTTGATTTTTCATTTGTCATTGTGTTTTAAGGATGCTCCAACACCGAAAAAGCTATGGTCATCATTGTTTTGGCCATTGTGACAGGAGGCGTGGTCTGGATGATGTCGTGGAGTAAGAATAACAACACATGACATTCGACACAACAGGTCTGAATCTTATGAAATAACTTGTATTACTAACAGTTCTGCCCTACGTCTTGTCCTTCGTCCGATCGGCTTTAAGCTACCTGGAGGTGAAACTGGGAGAAGCAATCGCCCATGTCATCCAGCAACCCTGGTTCCCAACCTTTCACGACTGTATTGCTGTTCTGGGAGATCATGGGACAAAGATATTGAAAGCGTTCGTTGGCCAAGGAGTCTTGTTTGGATTAGTGGCTACGTTTAGGGCTTTCTATGAGCGAAGCCGAGAGCGAGAAAATTGTTAATTGTTCTGAGTATTTGATACGTTTTATTAAGAGTGCATGGCCAAAATAAATTCGTTTTGTACGATTTTCTATACTCTGATAGATATACCTGTTAATTTTTCGGAGACATTTTATTACCACATTAGATAATACTTGTTCCATTTACATCGTCAGCATATTCGTAGTTTCCAAAAGAGAACAAAAAGCTTCCCCACGTAATTGTATTTACATAGAGAATAAGCAAACAAATGAAATTAAGAAATAGTCCAGGTCGAACCATGTCCAACATCTGCATCTGTCCTGCACTAAAAACTAAAGCGTTTGGTGGGTTTGAAGTTGGGAAAATGAAGGCGTACTGGCATGCAATTGCTCCAGGTAGAGAGATGTAGAGTGGGTGGAGATTAAGCCGTTTTGATAGGGACACGAGTACTGGGGTCAGCAAACTGACCGTTGCAGCATTTGAAGCTATCTAAAAGTAGGTAAAAAGATAATGACAATGGCACAGTGGATTCCTCCAGTAGTAAGTACCTCAGTGAAGAGTGAGAGTATTAAGAGGATAAGCAAGAGTAGGACTGGTCGAGGAAGATTTTCCAATTGATTCAACGTTTCCCCAATCCAAGCTGACAGACCGGATATTTCAGCTCCATCCGATATGGCAAACCCTCCTCCTACAAGTAGTACCACACCCCATGGAAAGTGAGACACCAAATACTCCCATCCCAATAAAGTCCCGGTTCCTAAACGGATTCAAAATAAGACATTTTGGCTCCAGGATGTGCCTTCCTCAACCAACGTTTTTTAGAAATTTCTTTAGGAATGATGAACATCAAAACCAGGACAAGTATTGCAACAGTGGAGTCTGCAACTACGATATCTCCATTTGGAAACATCAAATTCTGCCATCCTTTGAATATTTGAGGGTCTCTTGTAAACCATAAAAGTATTGCAATTGCAAACAGGAGGGACACTGCCGTTTCATGAAATGTCATGGCACCCATTTCCTTCAATTTAGCCTTTAAGGCTTTCCCAATTTCATCGGCTGCTGTAGCATCGTCATCTTGGGTCGGTGGTTCTGAGAACATTGAATGACACTAGAGTGAAAACATATCTACATTATTTTGACGGTTTACCTGCAATTTCAAATGATCTTGTTGAACAAGTCTCAGACAAAGGAGGATCCGGTAGACAATTTTCATTCACCCTAGCGGACTGCTTGCGGGGGCTCCGCTTCCTTAAGTAAAGGAAACCAAGGAAACCCCAAACAATGATGAGATTAATGAATGCTGCTGGGGCGTTGAAAGCCAGCCATGTTGCAAAGTTGATATCTGTATACTTTCCCCCTTGGCCAACATTTTGTCTAAGAAAAATCAACGGAGGGAAAGTGGTCATAATGTAAATCATTCATTTGAAATTCTTACTCAGACATCAGGTCCCTGTAAATAAGGTTAGGAATAGACCCAATCATCACAGCGGTGCCTAACAATGAGACCACTTTAATTTCCCAATACCCAATGTCATAGGTACTCGATAGTG
>JAQIWU010001281.1:0-17566 GCA_034696445.1 Isotomiella minor
ATTATGTGGTGATAGGAAGGTCGGCCAACCTTTGTACCCCACAAACTCGTTGACCCCTTTCCCATACTTCCCCAAGGATTCCGCAAATGTCAAGCACGAGTCCAACGTGATCAGCAGTGGGGGCCTCTGCTCAGGAAATACGTGAGTACACATCACCTCCGATGTCAGGTGAGGCACACTCCCTGCCTAAAAAAGCAAAGACAATAGATTAAGATGCCATGATTAAAAAAGCAAGTTTTGTAAAACCTGAGTGTGGACGAAGAAACCCGGCGTGAACAATGGCACTGCGTCAGCAGAGCTCGTCAAGAACAATTGGCCAACCCGTCCCTTCTTTGCTGTCACTGACTCCACCACAAACTCACTCATCTTCTTTGTTGACATCGGGTCAGCAGGGGATGATGGATCGAGTCACTTAAAACACGTGTCTCTGTTTGTTTTGTCTGGTGTCCGTCTGCTGGTGAAAGGAATCGACAGCTGATCCTCGGATCTGGTCGACCGCGTAGGCGTACCGTGTCAACCGCGTACTGCGTACCAACCCCTGATCCTCCGCATACCATGAGCACCATGTCCATCGCATACCACGTACCATGTCCTCCGCGAGCCACGTACCAGGTTGGTACGGTAAGGTACGGTAAGGTACGGTACGGTAAGGTACGGTACGGTACGGTACGGTAAGGTACGGTACGGTACGGTAAGGTAAGGTAAGGTACGGTAAGGTACGGCACGGCACGGTACGGCACGGTAAGGTAAGGTACGGTACGGTAAGGTACGGTAAGGTACGGTAAGGTACGGTATGGTGCGGCACGGTAAGGTACGGTACGGTAAGGTAAGATACGGTAAGGTACGACACGGTAAGGTACGGTACGGTAAGGTAAGGTACGGTAAGGTACGGCACGGTAAGGCACGGTAAGGTACGGCACTACACGGTACGGTAAGGTAAGGTACGGTACGGTACGGTACGGTAAGGTACGGTAAGGTAAGGTACGGTAAGGTGCGGCACGGTAAGGTACGGTAAGGTACGGTACGGTAAGGTACGGTAAGGTACGGTAAGGTAAGGTGCGGTAAGGCACGGTAAGGTACGGTAAGGTACGGTAAGGTACGGTACGCGGAGGACATGGTACGTGGTATGCGATGGACATGGTGCTCATGGTACGCGGAGGATCAGGGGTTGGTACGCGGTTGACACGGTACGCCTACGCGGTCGACCAGATCCGAGGGATCAGCCGTTCCAACTCGAGCAGCGGAAAGTGCGCTACTTTCACTTTCTTCACCATATGCACACCGGCACCTCCGGACTCCAGAAGACGGTATTTTTTGAAGGACTTATTTACTCTCTTTGTATTGGAAGGAAGGTAGGCCTTGAGGGAGGGCAGGGTTTAGAGTCTCCAGAAGTAATCTGCTGCCTTTTAAAAAAGGTACCACCGTAAAGTCTGAGCATATTGCATCAGGCTTGATCTCATTCACTTGTTTTTTGTCAGACATTTCTAGCATTGCAATAGGAGACATCTTCGTCGCCCAATTGACTTGGCAGGATGAATGTGGAGGAGTTGATTGAGTTCTTTGGAATGACGGAGGCGAAGGCAAAGGAGACTGCCAAAAATGCGGCGCTTGCCAAAAATTTGCAGCAAGCGGTTGCAGAGGTGAGTTTGTTATCAATGTAATGAAAAGTGTTGAAGGGAATGTGTCTTTTTCTTTATTCCAGTATAACAAAGTGTCTCCAGGCGGTCCACCTTCGAAGAAAGTGTCGAACCTGATTTATGTCTTGGGCTCTAAGATAAAGCCCTCAATTCAAAAGCAGTTGCCCATGCTTGTAAAGTATGTGGTGGCAGAGAAATTGGACACTGAAGTTAGAGTCACAGGTTTGTGCCTTGTGTCATTTATTACGAGGGTTATGTCTATCATATTCTCTGTTTTTCTAGCTGCCTTAAAATATCTGGTTGAGAGTTTACATGATGGGACCTTGAACGTTCAGAAGTTTGAAGATAGCTGTGGCGTGGGGGTGAATGTAAGTGATGAAGATATTGAACGAGCTGTGAAGAAGGGAATTGAACACCACAAAAGTGAGATAGTAGACAAGAGGTATCGATTCAACATTGGCACGCTGTTGGGATATGTTCGGGGTCTGCCGACTATGGCTTGGGCGGATGGGGGAAAGCTGAAAGTGGAGGCCGATCAACAAATGATAGTCCTTCTAGGTCCAAAGACGGAAGAAGATCGTAAACCTTTAGCAAAAGAAGTCAATCAAAATCAAAAACCACCAAATGCGACGGTGAAACAGGTGCCAAAGAGCAATGCAGCTGCTTCTGCTAACGCCAGTGCCAAGGAAGAAGACGGGCTGACGACCAAAGAGCGAATTATTGGTAACTTGAAAAAGCTGCCATTTCACAAACCAGGTGCCAATTTTACTACGGAGGGATACCCTACTTCGGAGTTTGTGTTGAATATGCTAAAACGACATACAGAGCGAACTGGTGGTAAGGTAATAACCGATCATATATTAATTAGCCAATTAGTAAAATTATTGAAGCTTTAAATGACTGGATTTATTTATCCACTTTAGGTTAGAACTAGATTTCCCCCTGAACCAAATGGAATTTTACACATTGGTCATGCCAAAGCAATCAATATTAACTTTGGTTACGCACTTGCTACTGATGGAGTTTGTTTTCTTCGGTATGATGACACGAATCCCGAAAAAGAGGAGGAACGATTTTTTCTTAGTATCAAGGAAATGGTGGAATGGCTAGGTACATTAAACCAATGACATGACATTAACAACTCTTTACTTACCGATTGATGTAATAGGATATTCACCGTACCAAGTAACTCATGCTTCCGACTATTTCGACGATTTGTATGAATTTGCCAAAGTACTCATCAAGAAAGGGCTGGCATATGTTTGTCACCAGACAGCGGATCAAATGAAGGGGTTTGAAACAGAAGCTTCTCCCTGGAGAGACAGGCCAGTTGAATTAAATCTTCAACTATTTGAGGTAAGTTTTGTGTTCGTCTACGCGGGTTCTATTTATCATAATTTGAATTTTAGGATATGAAAGCTGGAAAATTTGAAGAAGGGGAAGCTACTTTGAGAATGAAAATTACTCTGGAAGAAGGAAAACAGGATCCGGTGGCATACAGGTATACATAATCGACAGTTGGTGTGATTGATTCTGCTTAAACAATTGTACTGTTTTCTTTCCACTACCAGAGTTCGGTATGTTCCCCACCCTAAATCCGGATCCAAATGGTGCATTTATCCTACTTACGACTTCACGCATTGTTTGTGTGATTCGTTGGAGGACATCACTCACTCTATGTGCACAAAGGAATTTCAGAATCGTCGGTCTTCCTATTACTGGCTGTGCGAAGCAGTGGAGACCTATGTTCCAGTTCAATGGGAATATGGTCGCTTAAATATGTGCTATACCGTGGTTTCTAAGAGAAAGATTGCAAAGTTGATCACCGAAGGAATTGTTTCAGGTATTCAGGTTATTCTTATGTATATTGTTGCTCAAATAACCGTCTGTAATAATGAAATTAAGACTGGGATGATCCACGTCTGTTCACACTTCCTGCACTACGGCGGAGAGGATTTCCTTCAGAAGCAGTGAATGATTTCTGTGTAAGAATGGGAGTAACTGGTGCAACTATCATGGTGGAACCCTCGATGTTGGAAGCTTGTGTTCGCGATGTTCTAAATATTACTGCTCCCAGAACTATGGGCGTCCTAGAGCCACTGAAAGTGATAATTGAAAACTTTCCATACGGCGACAAATACTTCGTCGACGTCCCGGATTTTCCATCTATCGACGATTCAAAGTCTCACAAAGTGGCCTTAAGCAATATTCTGTACATCGATCGAAGTGATTTCAGAGAGGTAAAAAGTATATTCATAATCATGGGGAAAACAAAAATCAAAAATGCTTATAATGTGCAGATGGCTGATAAAGGATACAAACGTTTTTCTATTGATCAATCCGTGGGTCTTCGACATGCTGGACTTGTTTTGACTTGCATAAAAATGGTCAAGAATGCGGAAGGAGTAGTTACAGAAGTAGTGGCAACCTGTGGTAAAGTGGGGGAGCCAAATATAAGCAAGCCAAAAGGCTTTATTCATTGGGTGTCAAATCCAACGACAGTGGAAGTCCGTTTATACGAAAGGCTGTGAGTATTATATTCATCATCACTGTCTAATATATTGAAGGGGTCAGGGATAAAAGAACTGTTATTATAGATTTCACCACAAAAATCCTGAAGACCCTAACGAAGTGCCTGGAGGATTTTTGTCAGACTGTAATCTTAATTCTTTAAGTACAGTGGAAGCTTACATCGATCGGTACCTGGTGGGAGCCAAGGTTTATACTCAGTTTCAGTTTGAAAGACTTGGGTTTTTCTCTGTGGATCCAGACAGTTCTAACCGAAAGGTAAGTAGATATAATGTTTAGCCAAATTGAACTAATTTCATAAAGCATAACTATAAAATTAATTAAATTTCAGATGATTTTTAATCGGACAGTTACGTTGAAGGAAGATAGCGATAAGAATTGATATCCATCTTCTATAATTATTAATTTATTGGGAGGGATCGTACTTAACATCTGAATTGTGTCTTGTCTCGTTTGCCTTGATTAAGATTTCTAAAAATTACACTGTGATTTGGGAGGCATTTAAGAAAACCTATTTTGTACTCTTTAAATGAACCAAAATGTAAATGAAAAATGGTAACTATAAAAGCATTTTTGGCTTTGCCTTGTGGGAACTCCTATTGTCAATTTGTGTTTGATTTGTTGCACTTTCTTCTAAACATTTGTGAGTTCGCTCTTATCCATTGATTGGCAATCCACTTCTGCCCAAATATTACAGGACATCCCCCATGAAGAGAAAGCGGCTCCACGTCCCCATCTCCCTTAGCATTGAACCAAAACAGAAGACTTCCTTTCACGGGTTTTGCGGCCACTCCAAGTCGAGGGAAAACCGTCATTCCTCCTTTGGTCACATCCGAAAGCTGCGGATATAAGAATCTTTTAAATCGTACGTATTTTATGAAGTGTTTTGAAGTTATGGTTTAAGAATTACATAGAACATCATTGTGGCAACTCTGTCTCCTTTGTCAATCTCGGATTTGTCTAATTTTGGGGCAACCTGCAAAACGGTCATTGTGATTTCATCTTCATAAAAAGAAATCGAGGCTAATTCGCTATAAAGCTTGTAGGTACCTCCTTTGTAACCACATTGTCCAAGTGGGGATTATAGTGACCTGCAAAGTGAGAATGTGTTATACATGCCTCAGAGGTACGTAAGAGTCGTGGACACACCACAGGCATGATATCTGGACACCTGGAATTCCTCACACCCTGCAGGAGAGAGTTCAAGTCCTAAAAGTGACTCCAACTGAGGATATACCCGTAATATCCGCTTGAGGATTCGTACGTCATGTATCCAGGAGGTTGAGGAAGTCCTTGATGCAGACACCTTACGATGAGACTCATTTTCTCCTCCATGGACTTTTGACCTCGACAGTGAAGAGTGCATGACAGCGTTGACAATTTTTTCCGTTAAAGTGTCCGAGAGAACAGCGTAGACCTGGAAGACTGGAGGGTTCTCATGTAATAGTTCTACACGAAGGGGTGCCACCTTTGTATATGGCGTACGTTGATCCAACCAACATTTTAACCTTTTGTATGCACTCTCCTCCTATGAAAATCATTATATATTGTGTCATTATATCATAGTGCCAAATGTGGTACTACCTGCAACTTTTCTCCTCTGCACAGCGCTGCAAAATTGGTAAGATCGTGAATACCCGGCTCTTTAATATACAATTTTCGGGGTGACCGTTTGTCCAACATCTTCATTCTTTTTTGTGCGTGCGTCAAAACACCAATTGCATGGGGATCCACGTGTTGCTCAAATAGATACTGACTACCCTGGGCGTTGTTATGCTAAAGTTGAAAATCACAAAACGTATTGCAAAAAAAGAGAAAGAATTTGTGGCCGTATCACTTTACCGCTTACCTGTGTAATCGCATCCAGCAACTTCTTGCGCACTTGCTCACGAGCAATTGATTTGTTCACTTCTTTTGTAGACAGAGAGTAGGCTCTTTCCAGCCACTCAATTGCCCTGGTAAAAATCGAGGCACTTAGGGCATAAGAGCCTATCGTGTAACAATCCGCCGCGTTTAGTGTTACATTGGTAATGTGGCCATCAAAGTTTCCTTGTGTGAACTAAATGTTCAAAAGAGTCCAAGTAGTGCTTTTTAAAGCCATATATATAAAGGTTCAAGAAGTTTTTACACGTACGGCCAACAAGTCCAGCTCGTAAGCGTCCTGAATTCTGATGATTCCTTCGGTGGCAGAGTTCAGGTCATGTTGAGTGGGAGCGAAACTACCTTTTCGAACGACTTCCAACGTTCGCATGAGTTCTACAACAAAAGACAAAAACCATCCACAGTCGTGATGATACAGAGAGACGTATTTGGAATTTACTTCGTTCAAAATCATGGTGAATTTCTTTCTCCAAGCGTGGCAACGATGAGACTAGTCTCCTGATCAATCTGAACAATTTCAACGGGTTTGACAGGGAACTATGATTGGTATCATTTGAGATTCTGTTTTCAGACTTGGTTTCAGTCTTTTCAACATCTTCTGTGTATTCTTCCAAGTAACTGGAATTGTAAAGTAATTTCTTCTTAATATTAGTGAATACGAAAGAAAAGAAAGTGTGTACTTTTGTTACCTTTTGGTCAACCTAATTCTCTGCTCGAGAGAAGCCACGTAAGAGTGTAAGGCCTCTGCTATCTTCTGTTCTTGAACCTGTATCGACGCTATATGCGATCCTGACGCTTCATGAAAAATGTCTTGGAGACCTATGGCGTTGTCCACGTGGATCAGACAAACTATTACAATAAGGCTCAGGCTAACCATGATCGTCTCCAATCCAATCCCTCACGCGAACTCAAAAATTGAAAAAAGCTACATTGTTGCTGGTGAGTGTATACACAAAAGACCGAGTCCAAGTCAATTATGCTACTCGTGGTTTACCAAACCAAACAAAATCAAAAAATGATTATTACACAAGAAACAAGAGAAGAGCTTGTTTCCCTTCCACTCGTCGACTAGCCCACGGGAGAAAATACAGGTTGTCTTAAGTGGTCAGTAAAACCCAATGGGCTAACAAGTGAGAATCATGATCACCACGGACCTTAATGACGCAGGAAAAAAACGCCGCAACCAACATTATGCGTTTACATTACTTAACCACGCGTACACCCTCTTGACTCCTCTACAGTTAACTAATATTTGCATCACTCATTTGTAATCTGCAACAGGGTCTATAAATATGCGACCATTCATTTTTTTTACAACGTGATCATCATTTTTTATATCTGTGCTCACCTTCTTTTCACCTCTTTCTCATTTTTTTGGTACTAGGATGGAGTTACATGCAAATTTGGTTTTAGCAAGCAGGTCTTCAAAATGGTACAAGTTTGATGGTGAGTGATGATTGGACAACCAGACCCATACACACAAACCGATTTTGCTGCTATCATTACCAAACATATAAGAATGGAACAATAAATTTAATTGGCATTGCAAATTCACGTCTGAAAAGGGCATTCCAACAAGCCGAAGACAGCTTTTTTATTTCGATTTGCAAATAAATGTACCTTAACGTCTGATTAACGAAAGTGAGGATTAATACTTAACCATCAGACTTTTTCTTTGTAGAGTTTAAAGCAATGTATTGGGTGAATTATTTGTACCGGGAGAAGAAAGAGATCGAAGTTGAGAAATCTAGTTTGACCGGAATCAAGTTTTTTTCATTTCCATTTGCTATTCTGAGAGGAGAGTGGACGAAACGTTCTAATTGATTGAAGGAACTGTATCATGTCTACGTGATGCACTTCTAAAGTGCTAAGATGGTAAAAGACATCAAAACGGGAGTTGACGGAAGAGCCAAGTCTTCTAGCTTCTGACCCCAGACTCTTCACATTTCATATTGCATTAACCAATTGATTAATTGCACAAAGCTGCGAGGTGAAATGATTTGGGTCTAAAAAAAATGATGCACGTCTGAAATTCGGTCCATCGCGTTTTGGATTTGCCTGGGAAATTTTGCTTGCACACAAGTATGCCTTATATGTTGTATATCAAATTGGTTGTGGTGTTTGTTCAGTCTAATACCACAATCCTTTCATAGTTTTTTGTATCATATTTTTTTATGCTATCTGCAATTTCGGGCTGTGTGATTAAGGATTTTTTTGAGAACTCTGAAGAAGGAACAAGCTACATCTCCGCATCTTCCTAAATTGCGAAAAGCAAACCCTTACTTAAGCGATTATTGCAGGTGGCATCCTACAACGGTCAGGCCGTGGCGTGTCGAGTAAAAGCAGGTTATTCAATAAATGGATTTGAAGATATGTAAGTCCAAAAAGATTAATAGTTCATATTCATGCAATGAGTCATTCAATGCTTAGGCTTACACGCCTACAACTTGATGTAACAATTTTGAAAAGTGGAGAGAAAGTAGGTCGTGTATATAAGTCCGAATTCAAGCAAGATCAACCTATGCAAAAAACCTACAACCCAAACAACTCCATAAGTTCGCAGACAAACACAAAAAAATATAATGTGCAAATGTTTTTGATTTTTTTTCAATCCTGCACATAGATAATAATCCTGCTATAATCCTGCATAATAATGGCCACACAGAAAAAGCAAAAATAAGGTAAAAACCAGTTATTTATCGCGTCATCGGGGCACAATGACCCATGCGTTGTGACTTATGGGCATGTTTCTACGGTTCATTTGGTCTCATCTTCCCCAACTGCATATTATTTCTTTATACTCAAAAACTTACACTAAAGCAAGCAATTGGTATAAACCGACTTGGAAACTGACAATTTGATGTCATCAATAATTCTATCATTATTCATACACTGAATAAATATCCACGCTATATTTGCATTCATCATTCTAGGAATTTGATTGCGGCTGTCCATGGCACAGTAGCATTGTCCATTCACATATTTACCAGAGCCTAGACTCATTTTTGCATCCGTGTCATCATAGCTCACTAGTTGAAATTGCAAAAACGTTTGTTATGCACAGGTAAAGACGTTAGACACAACAATCGCGTCTCTGTCTGAACCTCCCATAGAACCATACCTCTGACCTTCAAATGCATGTTTTGGGGCACTGTGAGACTTCTGCTACTTTGAGCATGGCACTTTTGTTTTTAGTCCTTCCAACGAGGCCCTTTCTTTTGTCGTAACTTTGGATCTGAGGTTCAGGGATGTCCGTACTCGTCTCAGTTCCATAGTCCCACGTTAATTTCAATTGATCTACTGCATCCAATGTACAGAATGGATTTCAGCAGAGGAGGCATTGCATTTGCATGCAGCCGCTAAAGCAAAACCCAGCTCGTTTCGAAAAAAAATTGCAGCCACATGTGGACGACGACGGCGGTGAAGCTGTAGCAGAGACCCAACTCCAGTTTTCTTTTCAAAACCCTTCGATTCGAATCCGAGGTTAATTAAATTTGTAGTTGTGTTGTTAATTTGAGAAGATGCCTGCTCTCAAAAAGTGTTATTACGAGGTCCTGGGAGTGGAAAGGAATGCAGGGGACGACGAGATAAAAAAGTCCTTCCGTCGTCTTGCTCTTCAACTTCATCCAGGTAACTATAATTAATTGCACCTGACTTCACAGTGTCCCTTATTCATTATTTGTCCGCCACAGATAAAAATCCTGATCGAGTGGAGGAGGCGAAGGCAGAATTCCAGCTCCTTCAACAGGCTTATGGAGTGCTCAGCAATCCGCAGGAGAGGGCTTGGTACGATGAACATCGACAAGCAGTCCTTCGTGAAGGTACGCTGGTTTTAATTTAGTAATTGCCTCTGTCAACAACTGTCTTTTGTATTCGCAGGGCTGGATCCGGACTTTATGGATGACTTCAACATGGATCTTATGGCGTTTTGTACGTCTTCATGCTACAAAGGATTTGGAGATGATGAAGAAGGATTTTACTCCGTCTATAGGTAAATGCCCTCATACATACATGTGCCTTTAACGAGTCAAAGAACAGCCTTTTTTTGCAGGGAACTATTCGCAAAACTGACGGCGGAAGAGCTTGAGGCAGGTTGGGCGGAGGAGAACGACGAAGATATTCCTAGTTTTGGAGACTCGGAGAGCACCTTTGATGATGTAATTGACATTGATTAGACTTTGGGGGGTTCATAAAATTGAGATGGATTGGAATGCCATTATTTGTGCTCAATATGACTTATCATCTTGTGTAGTTTATAATTGAATCGGAACTGCAATTTCATTTGTGAAGCAGGGAAAATACGAGGTTGCAGTAGTTGTGCGGTAGTGACAATTTGGCATTCTAATTCCATAGCCAAGAGATTAAAAGACGTTTGTGTTACAATTAAGTTTATCGTTTTTAGGTGGTTGGAGCATTTTATGCTTTTTGGGAATCATTTTGTACCCTGAAGTCTTTCGCATGGAATGATGAATATGACACAAGGAGGGCAGAATGCAGAAGGGTGAGTTTATAGTAACTTATTGGCATAGCTAACGTTCTTTGCAGTTCAACTTGTTGTCTTGTTTTTATTTGACCCATTTGACGTATGTTTATATAGATAGCACGACTAATGGGCAAGGAGAACAAGAAAATAAGGGCGGAGGCTAAAAAGGCATGGAACAGGGAGGTTCGAGCTTTGGTTGATTTTGTCAAAAGGAAAGATAAGCGAGTGCACGCTTGGAAAGCAGTTCAAGAGGCAAAAATGAAGGAAAAGGAGATAGAAATGTCCAAAAAGGCTGAGGAACAGAAAGCAAATCGTTTAAAAGAAAGGAAACGTCTACTTGAGTCAGTGAAGGCAGAAAAAGAACGCAGGGAAAAACAACACAACCCGATTTTACAGGTAAGTCTTGGGTTGCACGGTTGGATTGGTTTGTACCTTTGAGAGCAAGATTGTATGGGCCTCATTGTCGTAACGTCATAGGAAATGGAGCAGTGGATGTCAAATGAATTTGGGGAACAGCTATCCGGAGACGATTCTGACGATGCTCCAACCTATCTTCATTGTGCAGCGTGCAACAAATCTTTTCGTACTGAACAGTCGTAAGAAATAGTGCATTTTTGGATAATTGCATTCAAGACTGAAGTATTTCATTTCTTGTTTCAGATATGTTAATCATGAAAAATCAAAGAAGCACACCCAACAAATGGAGAAACTCAAAGCGTTAATGCAAGAGGACGACGAGATGCTTGAAGAGGAGCCCGATGTTGATGAAGAAGATCGACTCTCTGCTCCAGAAAAACTTTCTGAATCTGATGACGATCAAGAAGTAAGTGGTGGTGTACAACATAGATACTCGTATATATAAGAATTAGAGCAATACCCATTATTTAAACAACGCATTTTTAGGATGAGGATGAAGATGAAGTGGTTGTGGAATCTGCAGATAAAGATGGAGGAATAAATGGAATAACCAAAGGAATAAGAAAGTCGCGTATAAGTGAGAGCGCAAACTCGAATACCGGTAAAAGCGAGAATGAAGGCGAAGACGATCTGGCGGATGATTTTATTGCACTGACGGCTAATAGAAACCGAAAAGCTCAAATCCCCGTTGACGCTGATGTTGAGGATGATGAAGAATGTATCCCAGAAACTGCAATGATTAGTTCAGAGGAGGATAAGCCAAAGAAAGAAAAAACAAAGAAGAGAAGAGCCAAGAAAGACAAATCGAAAGTCCCAGAGCTTGCTTCCACCTCCGCAGCAGCAACTGTGAAAGATGATAGTAGTAGCTCCGCTCCTACGCCTAAGAACAAACCTCAAAATTCTTCGTCCAGTATTATTTGTGCAGTTTGTAACCAAAAGTTTCCGAGTAGATCACAACTTTTCAGGCACATAAAAAGCACTGGTCACGCCGCTCCTTTGGAAATTATAAAAGGTGCTGCAGCTGCAGCCTCCACTTCTGAAAAGAATGAAAAGAAATCAAGTAAAAAGCAAAAGAACCGGAAGGCACAGCAGTACGACGATTCCTCATGAGAGTAATAGTCTGTTATTCCTATAAGCTCTATTCAATTCAATGGCGAAAAATATTTTAATAAAATGTGATTCTCTAGTTGACACGACGCCTAAAAAATTGAATGTCACGGATGATGACCATTGATTACTTTATTCAAGTTAGGTTGACATTTTGCATTTGGACAATTTGACAAGGTAAACTTGCGCAAAATAATGAGCATCATCGTGCTTTGAACCGCAGAGCAAGGGGAAGGATAATGACAGCTTTCATTCCAACCCAACACTTTTTTTCAAAACTACGGATTAAATTAAAGTAACCTTCATTTGATATTCATGCAGCTTCCTGTTGTGGTGGAATTGTGTTCAAGCCAAACGTTCTGAGAATCAATCTTTCAAAACCGGTGGTGTCATTAAAAAATGGCGAAGCATTTATCCGAATTCTGCTGAAAACTGATGTGTTTTAATTGTGCATTCTTTGAAACCAATTACACATTTTTGTCTAATGAGACTAGTGCTAAATCTAAGTCCTGGAATTACACCATCCGATTTGACTTTGTAAACAGAAAAATAATTGATAAAAACTGAATGTAATGACGTCTTTGTCGGACAACGTTGTTGAGGGCCTTTAAAATGTAAATGGGGCACTATGAGACTCATTGCAGTAACAACCCCTTATGAATTGTGATATTGTTTTTCCCCTTGCTAATCAAGAAGTCAAAGTCAAGTCACCTCAATTCCACTTTTGAAGGAACAGCCCCAACACTCATGCATCACGTTCTTACACAGAAGCGCACATTAATTAGATATGAGGAAATAAATAGCCATGCCATTGTGTTACTCAACAAATGTGTCATCAATCGACGCATTGGTTGGTACGCATGCACGCAACAATGTCGAAGAACAGAGTCAGAAACCCCGATAATTAATTAACTTTGCTGAGAAGAAATGCATTTGTGGAATCTATCATCCTTGTTTGTTAAGGGAAATATTTCATCCTCATTTCCACACCTTTCCCGTCATTATTTTATAGTTTTAAACCCATCCCTTTTATGCGCTTCACTTGTCTGTTGCGAACATTTAATAATAATTGATAGCAAGCATGAGTGTCACAGCAGAATATTTTCCATTTCTAAATAATAAGATTCGTCATACCCTGGAAAGATAAGTGCGAAGGAGCAAATGTACGATGACCTGTAAATGATGATGCATAGAAGAACCCACCCAGATGCACTTAGCAATTTAATGTGGCTTGTGGTTGGAGCGAATTCAAGAAATGGAATAAAAGAGCACAAAAGATGCATCACCTCTTTCATCTTTCGTCAATGGAGATCTTGTTTGCTACCCCATTTTAACTTATTATGTCGTCTCACGGTCTCTGACTTTGAATTTTGTTTTTTGATGGATGAGTCATGAACAATTTCAATTTGTACCAACAACTACTTAGAATGCTTTATTAAGTTCAATTGAATGAAATTCTGGTAAGTTGAGGTAGAGATGCTTTGGCAAAACCGTGCCTAAAACTTTTTTGTTGTTGGTCTTGATTTTTGCAAACCGTGTATACCAGCCTGCCCATCGTGCTTTTTTGCATAATGTCCATTTATTTACTGCAAAAATAAGGGGAGATGATGAATCAACAACGTCAAACTTCTGTGCCTGATTTTTTGATTTGTCTTTTTATTCATATCAACGCGCAAGCAGTATTTTTGGCTTAACTACTTTAATGATTAGGTTACCACATCCACATCCCCCTGAAGGAAACAAACCCATGTATACAAACTTTTGGTCTACATTACTGTACATTTGCATGTTAAAAACGATGAATCAACCCTTTGATTCTGGTGAACAGTAAGACTATTCGTTCGCAACGTAAGTTACAGCTAAAAAAGTATCGTGCATCAACGTGAGACCAAATGCAATAAAGATCAGTGAGAAAAAGAAGACGAGTCATAGTTGTGGCATAGACAAGCCCAGACCAACCAGAAGTTTTTATCATACATGTCAAAGCCCCTCTGAGTGAGTATCTCTCTTTTCGAGTTCTTTTTATGCTGTGGTATTTTATTATCCTGTGGTCATTCCGTATTTAAATAGCATTTATAAAAGGAATCCCGTTCTTGCCTTCTCCAGGTTCAAGTTGTCTCCTTTTACAAGAGGTGTGTTAAGTCGAGGTGACTGTATACCAAAAAAGTACTCAGCTTATAGTTTACCTGAGAGACCTTGAGTTGCTGCAAGACGCCTGGGTTTTTTGTCGTCATTCCTCACCTTGACCAGGACGGATCAGTTCGTTTGGAAATAGAAGTCTCCTCAAGTCCTCCTCTCCTGTCTCTCTTCCTCGTTTTTGTGGCCTCCTGACAAGAAAAATTACCAAAATTTTAAGAAATGGCCAACTCCTTGTTAATGTTCACAACGGTGGGCACTCTGTTCGCCTTGTTTGCTGCCTGCAACGCTCACACGATGGGACTTGGATCTTGTCCAAGGGTTGAACCTTTAAAAGACTTTAACATGGAAAGGGTAAGTACAGAACTTTAAAAAACCAAATGAAACTTATCCTTAACCTTGTTAATGAATTCTGTCACTAAGAAAAATTTCATGACAAAACCATAGTATGATCTTATCTATGTATTTCAGTCTACTTTGGGGCAAGTTGAGAATTGCATTGCATAAAACTGTTTTGACTCTCTTTTCTCTAATGGTCTTTTAAAATGCATTGCATTGCATCTGTCGTGGCCTTGATGAGAGTGAAGCATTGATATGCAATTACCTAATTAATTCTTACTACTTCTGTTGTAGTTTCTTGGAGAGTGGAATGTCATCCAAAAGTTCGCAACATCAAGTTCATGCATGAAATACAATTTCACGCAAGCAAAAGACGGAAAACTCAGGCTGGTCCAAACCAGACAGCACTTTCTTCTGGACACTATTGGGGTTGACCACATATACACGTGAGTTAACACAATTTCAACGTCCTCAGAACAAAATCATTGTGCATTTTCCCCTATCGACTGAATTTTAGATATACTGGAGTGTTGTCAATTCCTGACAATGATCGGTCGGCAAGGATGCGAGTGAAATTTCCTCTGAGTAAGTATTCTTTCAAAAATTGCAGTCTCACTTTTTCAAATCATGTCGAGCTTCGACAACATGTTTTGATGTCTTTCTATAAACACTCGTGCTGTTCTGTGATAATTTTTACACTCAAGAACCGTTAGCTAAAATGCTTGTTTCATTGCAAGTCACAATTTTAGCACGGTGTAATTGTAATTGCCTTAAGAGAACCAAAATTTCTCTCACAGCATGGCAATCCCTCCTTAAATTAGCGTACTGATAACTGTGGCCTCTATTTTGCTTGAGTAGAGAGAAAGAAAACTTTGCATACAAGAGGGTGTCTGTAAATGGCATGTTAGAAACTTATATTTGCATATCATCTTCTTGCAGATATTGCTGGTGAGGCAGACTTCATCGTTTTTATGACGGACTATGAAAGCTATGCTGGAATCTTCACCTGCCAAAAGATTCTTTTTGGACACACCAAATCGGCAACCATTCTGTCTCGTAAACCAACACTGGACAAAGCAGTGATTAACCAGGTACATATTTGTGAGCCTTAATGCCCCTCACACATCAAATGCTACCGAAACAAGCAAAATGCATTTCACACAATAATATTACAGGTCAGGCAAAAGTTAGAGGAGGAAGGAGTGGATCCTGATGATTTTAGCGTGGTGGTAAGTGTTACAGCTGTACCAATTTTGCAAAGTCTAATCTTGAGTTGCTTGTTGCAGGATCAAGGTTCATGCCGCAACAAGGATGACACTAGCTTGAACGTGAAAATTGATGACAAGACATTCTCGGCACACAACATTGGTGGTGTCGTCAAGAAGGTATATAAAGTGTACCAAGTTGTCAGCTAAAAATAAGTCATGTTTGCTTGTTACCCATAGTCGTTTAATAGCCTATAGAATAGCATACAGTGTGGATGGGGTACTGTGCGACTGGCAGGTGTTTCTGTGCTTGTATGATTGATAGTTGAGCTTAAAGTCATAGAGAAGGTGAAGGGTAGTAATTCGAGTAGGAAAACCAATTAATAGAAATATTTATAGTGCTTTTTGCATTTAGCCCTGACTGACTGACTCATATGTATTGTTGTTGTTGTTGCTTTTAAGGTGGGCGAAACAGTCGGGAGTACAATAGACAAAGCAGGAGAAGTGCTAGGCTCTGGAATCTCAAAAGCTTCTGAAGTGACGGGTGACATTGTGCAAACCTTTGCTGACAAAGAGGACAAGAAAAGGTCACCCGTAAAATCGCTTAATGAGTTGTTGGACAACGCCAAAGTCCAAGAGAACGAGGCTGAGTGGCTGCCTTAGTGCGCTCTGATTTCGCAGTAGAATTATCTTGTCTTGTTTTTTTTAGTTATTTTGGTTCTTTCGTCAAAGTAGTTTACGTGTTGTTGTATCCTATTTATGTTGATTGAATTGTTTGCCCCATGAAAGGCTTGTTACCCTATGTAAGTACCAATACCGTAAGGAATAAAAGAGTGTACACGAGAAAAGGACGCACAGTTGAGCAAACAGGGTTAATCATTTTATTGGATTGAATATAAACATTTCGGAAGGACTTGGGACATTTTATTTCATGAGGACGTCCTCAAAGATAACCATTAATTTTTTCTACGTCATACACAAGTCTTGTATCAAATGTGTCACAAGCCTTCGTAATCAATGTACTCTTAATAATAATACTCGCCGTATTGCCATTCCTCAGAGTTGATTCCCGAAATACGGAGCACCGGTATATTAAGAGAAGGGCATTATTAACGCTCAACTTGTTTTCCAATGTACAAAGAATATCTCAAAATTACGGGACAAGAATGTGCAAGTTTAACAGTAACACAGTCTTTACAGATTTATACGTGTTGTGTTACGTATAGAGTTATGTACACCTTCCACAGCTTTACTAACAATTCACGTACAAAAACCGTGATAATTATTATTTAATCAATCACACGAGAAATATAGATCCACTACACCCTCTATGAATTACTTAATTTGTGCATGCGAGCACCGTTAATTGATTCGACTTTTCAGACGACGACGAAACCTTGTTGTTAATGTGTTCGGAATACAAGAAACATAAAATATTTATTTTTGAACCAATTAACTTCTTTTAGAGTTAGTCATTTTGACTGTTGAGAGAGACGAATTCAATGGATCGAATTTGTTTTTAGTCAGTGAGCAACATCAGACGTCAGGAACAAGTAAGACTTAAATACGATACACCGAAGAGTATTTGAGTATTACATATATGTCATCACTATCCATGTTAACACTCTGCAGCAATTCACCTTTTTGTGTTGTTAATTGTTTTGTCAATCGTAATAAGGGTACGTAAAATAGTGTGGCACACTAGTACTAGTCACCACAAGGACAAGAATACAAAAACGTTATACTGGTAAGTAAATCATGTACTTGACCTAATCACATTGAATAGTGCTTCCTAGTGGCTAAGAATAATCGATTACGACCAGGTGCAGACG
>JAQIWU010001282.1:0-17557 GCA_034696445.1 Isotomiella minor
GATTTATTCCTTTCCTTACACAAGAAGGACTTAGATGGACAGAGCTCGCACCACATCTCCGAAGGGAATAAGGATGTAATTTAAATTTTAAGAGGTACATAGAGATCCCTCTCAATGTCCTCCAATTCAATTTTCCAAGCTTTTCTGTTCCAATTCTACCCTCTCATCACAATGCAATACAGCCTCTGAAAAGAGGCTCAATATAATTATCTATAGTTGAACATAACAAAGACTGTGCTCACTCTAAGTCACAGTCAAGTAGAAAGCTTATGTATGTATTGTCAGGTAAGGAGAAAGCATGAAGCCAATAAATCAATCTCCATTTAATGACCATAAGAAGACGGATTCACCTTAACTTTCCCTGAACCCACTGTCGTGATGCTCGTTATTTTCGTATGATCGAAACAGAGTTAGCACTTATGTGGGAGTAAGTGAATACCTTTATTAATTCCCATCATAGAAAATAATCTCAAATCCTTTGAACACAAAGCCAGGTCAGATCGTAATCACATCCCTTGTCGGAGAAAGTGGGAAGAGCTCCTTATGGAATTTCGTATGTTCAACGTCTGACAACCTTCAACACCCACGCACAACACCCTCCACGTTATTAGTAGATAAATTCTACTTGAATTATCCTCCAACTCGTGTATTGCAATAATAATTTAACGAGATAAAGCTATACCGCTAATAAGCGGTGACACTTTTGTAGACCGCTCTTCTTACCACTTACTTTCACCTTACACTGATTTGGTTAAACTGACTTTTCTGTCTCCTCGCACTTCGTCTAATTTCCATTCTTTAGGAATGAATTATTTGTCTTGCTCTAAGAGTTTCATTAAGATAAGTTGGCTGCGAACCACTCATCCAACTTTCACGTGTTGAAGACATGGAGTGTATTATATTGCCATAATTTGTATTCACTGCCAGGAGAACATTTACTTTTATTCTCGTTCTCAAAGAAGCCACCCTACTTTCCAGATTAGAGTGAAAGAAAAGTCTTGTCGCTTTAGAGGATATGGATGTCACACTACAGAAGAGTGTCTCTCACACTTTTAGGAGAAAGAAATCTAGTCTTCATACAAACTCAAGGAAAGATACAGAGACGTATATATTCAAAGAAAGTATGGAGAAGAAAGAACAGACAGCCCAGCAAATTGACGACAGCTTTAATTCAATTTATGTTGCTTGTCATCCTCAATTCTATTTGATTCTTTTGAAGGGTATCCGAGAAAAATGTAGAGGATAGCATCAGTAAGTGACAGTTTCCAATGTCACAGTGTCACATGGAGGCGAGGAGCGATTGCTTTTGTTGGACACGCTTGTTAATGGACAGGGAATAACTATCTCATGGTTCCTTACAACTCTAATCATATCATACTACGGATTAGTATATATGAATTAACATCATGAAGGACTATTAATAAGAAAATATAGAATTTTTACCCATGTCATCCTTCTTGGCCTTTCCAAGCAAACCTTTTCTAATTATGAATTAGAATGTTCACTCCAGCTGCAGAATTTTCAAGCCCGTCCAAGTCAACTTGTTCAATTCTTTATTACACAGAAACTTATCACTTTCTTGTGGTTCGTTGGCTTGCAATCCTGGTGCTTCTTTTCCGACTGAAATGTGGCACAGAACGAACCACGTATATACATGTATTTACGCACATGTACCACAAAATGGAAGGGTCGTCCTAATTAATTTAATTTCCGTATCAGAGGGTGATAGTGTCATTACGGCGGGTTGTTTCACTTTTCCACCAATTTGATTTCCCTCCTGTAGATGAAAAGTGATGTAGGGTGTTTTCCTAGCCTAATTAGTCACGTGATACCAGAAAATTGATCAGGCCATGGAGAAGTAGAAGTAGACAGGGGCGAAGATGTAAAACAAAACCAATTGTATCAGGATTGAGATGAGGTGAGACTCGTTTACAAAACATTGTGTTGCCTTTTTGTCGGTCCACATAAGCCATATTATTATCTGATGGGAGACAGGCCAGAATTATCCGTAGTTTAATTTATACAGGCATATAGTTGTAGCCACCAAAAGAGAAAGAGTCATATAAAAATAACATGATACGTTGGGATGCTAGAAATTATTCTATTTGGGTTTCCACGAATTGGCATCAAAGGCTCTGTTTCCCTGTGCTTCAAAGTTTCAAACGTTGTGGTTTTCTTTATGTGTGCAGTTTTAGGTAACAAGTGAACAAGCATTGCAAGAGAAAGTTGCTTGCTTAACGTGGATCCACATCCGTTCGGTACGCAAGCACGACAAGAAGAGAGATGACTGTTTGCGTATATACGTTACATTAAGCTATCTTCAATCTCCACGTGTCCACACATCATATCATACTCTTTTCCAGTACGTACGACGATCAGCCGTAGATTCAAATTTGATGTCAGAAACTGGGTCCATTTGAACTTTCACCATTCTGAAAGCGACACACAACTTTCTCCCATCTAAAAAAGCCACAACTCCACTCTCGCACACAATAACCCCAACTCAGGTGAAGTGAAAGTTGTGCCTTTCTCTCTCCTGGAGCGGAGGAAAATTGCAAAGTTTACATTCAATCTAAGTTAACTCGCAGTCGTTTATGTAAACACTCAGTCACTTTAAAACTTTTTTTTTTTCGATTTCAAAAGGTAGTTATACTACAGCCGCCTCTTTTCTCCACACACTTGCCGAAAGGGGACATAAATAAATGCTCACATGAAAAGTACAAATATACATGTGAATACATTAAAACTCGTATGCATTACAATATAAACAAAGTTGACGAGGAGGCTGCCAACTTTTGATACAATCTTGTACAAATTTTTTGGTTGTGTCCGCACTTTGGTAAAATGGTATTTTTTACAGTGCTGCGCAAAACTTGAGTTTGCAGCTTGTATCCACTACACAGGGAACAATACAGTAGAATTGATGATACAATTTTCAACACGACTGAAACGGACAGTTGTGGACGAGCGGATGTCTGGCTTAGAATGCGAAATGCTGTGGACGGACACACAGAAGTTCTGTGAGCCTTTTACTACTGAACTGATTCAAGTTCACTTGAAGACGTAAACAGCAGAATGTGGAATGAAGAGGAATGATGATGAGAGTACAAGTTGGTGAAAGCAAAAACGCAAACCAGGCATTCTGGAATCCTTCCATTCTTTTTACGTCAAAGACGAATGACTTCTTTCTCTCTATACGTATCTCTCAACGTTAGAGAGCCTGAATTACATGGACTGTGAAGAACTGATAATATCAGTCAGTATTGGACTTATATAGCAGGTTCAAACGCTTTATATAGCGTGCATCCCATAATATAATTCTTTTCAAACAATTCTTCACAATTTCCGAAATTTAATATGGCTCGATATATCCTGGCTTACTTGTTTACAAGAATATGGTGTACGGATAATGTATATCCGAAGCAAATTGCATGCCGGGATGAACTCGAAGCGAAAATACTTTAACCAACTCGCTTAATAGGAAAACTTGACGATAAGATCAAAGAACTACGGTGGATACCCTATAGCCTTGTTGCATTTTAGTCTTTAGAAGGAATCGTTTTGAACTTCTTTGGTCTGCGCAGTTTGGTTTCTACCCTCATCTTCCTTCGGGCCTTGTGTGCTTTTAATCATCCTTTATCTGTCTTATACTGTATGGTTCTATGCTAAGTGCCCACCTTAAATTTCAATTTACCCTGAGCCTGGCTATACCCCCCAATGATAAATGGCAGAAGACGAGAGAGCTTATCCCTCTTTTGTCATTAAAATTGTCCTCTTTCTGACGGAGATAGAAACCCTGCCGATCCTGTTTAATTTCCCGGCCAAAGACTGAATAAATCTGTTAAAATCTGACTATATAGCTTCCTGTATAGCCTATAAACTTTCTTCATAATAGGATTTTACTTCCAATTCTGCTTTGCATGTTGCATCCAATTACATTTCAATTTCCTCTTGAGTTAATTCATCTTTTTCACTTTTTTAAAATGTTATCGTCTTGGGTAGATTGGAGGAAGGGGAAATGTTCATAAAGTGGTCAATGCAGCACACACGATGCTATCCATCCTTGTCTTGGGTGGAAGTAGTCACACCCCAGATTTTCTCTATGCAAATTAGCTAAAACAATGGGCTATCCTTTCACCCTTATTTTGCTCTGAGGCGGGTACAAAGTGGATTGGACACAGACATGCCTATCTTTCTCTCCGCGAAACATTTTCGTGGCCTTTTACCCATGGGAAATTGGGCTTACTTGACGCAATACTATAAAGTTGGGACACGGAGTTTGAACCAACCTTTTAGGTTCCTAAAGGGTACGCCTTTTTCAAACTTTCTTTCGTCTGCTACAAATGAATTATACCACAGACACTCAGCCTTCCACAACCAAGAAAGAGAAGCAACGCATTTTATTTCTATTTGTGAGTGGCTACTACTGTACCATTTTTCTTTGCTTTGAAAGTTACAAGCGTTTAACACGCTCAATTTCGTGATAGGGTCTCATATCAAAATTCCCACGAAGAAGATCTCAAAAGTGAAAGGAAACTTCTTAGCCGACAGAAAATAACAACCGTAAAAGCATTATTAGTCCTTGTTACAGACAAGAGTGTATATTATTTGTATTTGTAGGCTTATTCAGGCTATATAGGTGGATAAGAATGCCTTCGTGCCACTTTCGTACAATGACCAAATAAATCTTAAAATATAACTGCCTACTGTCCCAAACCAGGAACGGGTGAACAGTAGCTTAAAATTAGCAAGAAATAAAGGCATGAACGATGCACAGCATGATACAACTTTCTCCACTTCCCAACCACTGCCACATTGGTCACTCTGCTTTTGCTCTTTGATGAAATGTGGATGTATGTATCTCCCCAGTTAATTGACAAAAGTAAAAGTAGCTGTAGGGGAAAAGTACTTAATTTTAGTGTATGCACGAAGAGACACTGAGGAAGAGTACAAGTGCTATGCTAATATTTGTTCAATCATCACGTCGTTCATTCATTCATTCATTTCCATCGTTTACTTACTTAACCCTCTCACAAAAACTGTCAGTCCTTCATGTATTTACCTTGGTTGGTGAGCTAAAATCAAATCATCACTTACTTATTTCTCCCTCATTAATTACCCGTTAAATCCCTTCACTCACTAATAACTATAGTCCAAGTCTCTCAAATTCTAAATTCAGTCACCATCTGCTAAAAAGTGGCGTGGGTTCCTTCAACCGTATAACAAACCACCCACCAATTTCAACTGCTTGATGCTTGAAGGGGTACTTAATCTAAGCTTATCAACCAACCACCAAACCAAGTTCTCAAACTTAAAAGAGCCAAAGACAAGTCCGAAGGTTCATTGCTTAATCTTATTTCCCAACTTTTGCGGTTCACCCGTTTGAAGAGTTTCTAGACAAAATTTTACAGCCAAATGCCTTTCCTTTTCCTCATCTTTCTCTCCTCCAACCCAACCGATGTTCACATTTACAAATTACAGTTCAAGTAAAATTCATAGTTCAGTTCTTCCAGAGAGAACGTAGAAAAAGAAGCAGAGAAAGTTTCTCATTTCACAGTCAGCGAGCCACGTTGTCCCGAGGGAAGGAAGGAGGAATTGGAAACGTGTATGTTTATCAAAAATATTTGACGGAAATATGGAACATTCGGGTTCATATATGCTCAATTCTATTCTTTTGAATACCACGCTAATGTGGGAGTGTTAAGGACGTTACGTGATTTATGCTAATGTCGCCTCCCTAGGACGAATGTGTGTATTTATAGGATGTAGCAGTGAATCACTGCCAAAAAAGGTGAAAGTAAAAATGGAGGAAGTATTTACCTTCAGCTTCTTCATTATCTCTCCCTCCATTCTGGGCCCCACCACGAGAGCCTTGGCTTTGAGCAGATGTTCGCCTTCCCCCATCACCGTCCCCGTGAAGACGTTGGAAAAAGTTGAGACCAAACTCAGTCAAGTTGTTGGGACGCTCCAAGAGATAAGCTATTGTAAAGTCGAGCAAGGTCTCCCTAAGCTCATCTGGAACACGGTATCGAGGACGATTCTCCATTTTTGTAAAGAACAGAGTTGTAGTAGTATTTGTCACACAAATATGAACCACCGGTCAAGTCTTCAGGAACTGGCTTGTCAATCAACCTGTCAAATAAGAATAATTAATTTAAGAATAATAATCATTATTGTCAATTAATACCAAGTTTATACAGCTTCATAATTTGATATCCGTAAAACTTAACAAATTCCCTGTATTTTCTAGCACAGAATGTAATCCTTTTAAGCTGCAGTTTCTTCTTTCATTTCAAAGAAAGAAAGCCGCAAGTACAAAATAAAGAACTACACATTTCCCCTTCAATAGTATCGTATATCCTTTACAACAACAAAGCAATTCAATATCGTTCAATATAAAGCAAAACTCTGAAAGATTCAGTGCCACCGGATGCCACAAACAAAGTTCTTTCCAAAACACAATACAAGAGCCTGAAAGCATTTGCTCCGTTACTTTCTTCCATTTGCCCGGGAGAAAGTAAGTTGAAGGAACTTATTCATGTCAATGATGGATGTGGTTGAGTATCAAACGATAAACAATTTACAAACTATGATGATAAATTCTTGTACAACAAACAACAATAAAGAATTTCGATGTATGTGGGATATTCGCAAAGAAACTATTCAATACAATTGGACAACACTTTCTCTTTTTGGCTACGTTCCAATCAATGTCACAATCGTATGAACTTTAGATATCTCAGCTATTTTGAACTGAATTTTCGATTTGTCAATTTACCTATGTTACGTTGAGGCTTTGGACGATCCTACGTGGAATAAGTACAGATACTTTGGAGTGACTGAGAGGCACATTAAAATTGAAAGAGACCAGTTCGACAATACGTAAAACATAGTAAAATTGTTTGTCACATGAACTAACTCGGATACAAGTTTCATATCCATACTTAAATTAGATGGAGTATGAAAACCTAAAGCAGTAAATAATATGTTTTGTGGGACATTCTCCCAAAGGGTGGATAAGACATCGAACCGCAAGACACTTGCACCAGTATGTAGATTGGCTGGTGTCGCGGTTAGGAAATGTGCACACAGCACAGCAACATTTTGTTTGAGTCAAGACAGATAAATGACTCCAACACCTGCAACTTCAGAAATTATGATTTGTAAGTCGCTTGGCTTGCGGTTGTAATTCGGTTACGACTGAACAGTGCTGGTGTGTAATATGCTCAATACATTATCCTGAAAATATAGATATAAAGGAAGGCGAGTATGGAATAATGCAATAATTAATTTGCAAGAAGCAACTTATTTTATAACAAGGCAAATAATCAGGCAGCTTGCAATTCAGTTTTATGCTTAAAATAAAATGCAATTCGAGGGAGTAATTTGGAAACAATTCAATTCTTGCTGGCCAGCAATCCTGGTACAAGCACCATCCGACAAACGGAAACGACGACTGAATGAGAAAAACTAAAGCTCTGAAGCTTTCGGTGTTTCGTCGATATTGCACCTTATTTATTACCTTAATCTTAATCATCCGCTAACTAAATTAGATTCATACAAATAGCCTTGAGTCAAACTCGGGACTTTTACAGATATATGACAACGTAGCCATTACTCTCTAGGACATTCATTCATTCGTGGTGTTTTTGTACTGTAAATTAAGTTCCATGATTCATTTTCATTCTGTGAAAACTATTTATGTCTCCTCGCTAAGAACTAACCGACGGTGTAATAAAACAATATGTCCCAAGCTCAATCTGCTGAAATGGTTGGTCACGTCAGACCACACACTACCCGATTCGTAACAGAAAGTGCTGGCGTCACACAACGCAGGAATAGTCTGGAAATGATGCAATCATTATGTATCACATGCATACAAGAATAGAATCATAGGTTTAATAATAGTCCTCTGTTGAATTAGTAATAACAAGTCCGCCTGTTTAATAAAAATAGCTCATTCTGGCCAGTGTTATTCGTAGCAATGCACTTTCACTTTGTCTCACAAGACTCTACGTAAGTAGGAACAAAACAACAACAACCAGAAGATAAAAAATAGCACTCATGAATCAATGTTTAGGCAATTTAAAAGGCAACCTTTGTGCAAGCAATTATTGTTCTCTACATTACTGCCCGGTTTCCTGTCACGTCATAATGACATTTTCAGCAACAACAAGACTCTGCGGCTTTTACCTTGAGCAAGTCAACTTTTACAACTGACTTCCGACAAAACGATTTTGTTTCCTAGAAAAAGAACCTAGGGCGATGGTTTCAACTCTAACTTTCTCCAAGACTAGTGAGAAAGGTGTCAAGATCTGAACATAGCTGTTCATACTTTTACATTTTGGTTGCCGATGCTGGTACTGTTTGTAATACAAGAAAAGTCTGGTGATAGCTGTAGAGCACAAAGAATGAAACTCCTACAAACGAAAGTTGAATAAACGTTCCAAGAAACATTTTATACATATATTCAAAAGCTCCAGGCTGGTCTGAACCTATAAATGTCCTCACCGGTTCAAATTACACGGAGAAAGTTAAGTCAATTTCAGGATGGGACAAAGTTGAAAGAAAGTGTGAGGATTACTGAGACAAACACTGAAGGAAGTTTATAAAGATCATGAAAGTCAGGGTAAGTTCAAATGAAGAGTAGGACCACCCAAGTCCTACATTTGTTAATATAGAATTTACTTTGACATTTTTACTTTTTTGGAGTGTACGTGGGTGGATTTTCAGATTAGAGTCCACTGCCTTTCACTTTTTTCTTGGACGACTTAAAAAAGTGAAGTCAATAAAATTGTTTGTTAGACTGCTAAGCTGGCTTTATTTGGCTCTTTCTTCCGCTTGACTTTCTCCTTTATTTACGAAAACCACAAAATAAATCTATACAATACCATCATCGTCATCATTCACTCGCTATATCCATCCAAGTCGAAGTTGAAAACAGGATTTATGCACACGCCACGACCATACAAATACAAATCCACTTTGTTTGTTGTATACACTTGAGCAGCAGTAAAATGAAACTGGTTGTGTATCTCCAATATTGCCAGGAGGGTATAAAAACAGGAGAAAGACAAGCGATGTCAGTCAACTACATTGAGACTGACTGAGAGGGAAAGGTCTGTGTCAAACTTGGAGAAAGAACAATTTATATGACTCTTTAGAAAAGCGAGCAAGGAGGATTTCCACATCAAAGAAAACTTCTCAAAGGGTGCTTCAATTCCACGTTAATTAAACCTCCGCTGTATTTACACCACAAAGGAACCCAATGCAAAATCAGCACAACCATCTTACCAATAATACAACCTTCTCCTCTCTCAGAAACAAGATGACGGTGAAAGGGATCACAAAATGTGCCACGTATAGAATTCTGGAGGTCACAGTGGTGGATTTCTTACAAGTACCTGCATAACTTCAACCCACATGACCAAATCTGTATTCACTTCATGGATTTCGCTACCACAAGCAGCATCAAGGTTTAAAAATGCATAAGATCATAACACTGACTGACAGCAGCCAGATGAGCTGACATCGCGGAGCTTTATAATTAGGTCAATGTGTAGTCTGATCAAATGCCATATATGTGTAGAGACAAAGTAGCGAAAACCCTATACATACTTTCACCTACAGTCAGTCCTGTGTTTGATGGAGATAGAGATAATTCCACGTCACCTGCCTCTGCCACATTCAAATTGAATTGCTGAAGGTCCAACTTATGTATTCACTCTGACTATGCAATGTTGTGTGTTGTGTTCGACTTTCCCCTCAAACATTTATGTGACAAAAGTGGATGTTAAATAAGAGCTCAGAAATAAACTTCTGCAACGAAGGTGGACGGCGGGCTGACGTACAAGAGAAAAGGATGCTACTACGACAGGGAAAATAGTTTATGGCTCTGCATTCAATATTCAATAGATGAAGTAATATCAATAGCAATCGTCGTATCGTGAGTGAAGCCAGGAGGTTCTCATGCTGGTAGGGAAAGAAATGAGAAGGTCGAAAGAAAATGAAATGATCCACTTTTCACTACTCTGCCAAGCGTTGTATGAAGGCTGTGTGGTTCTTTACTTTTACCCTCTCACCTCGTCTTACTTTTTAACCTACCCACTTGACTTCGAGTTGACTCTCCAAAGAAGTACTTTCTTTTCTTCTGCCAAAGTAAGCTACCTATTCCAAACGCTGGTTTTTCCTTTCTTTCCTTTCCTTTTCTACCCCGTAAATTCGATCATTTGATTTCATGGAAGTTGTTTGGTCGTGTCATTCAGAGTAACAGAATGGGGAGACATGGTATACAAGTACACGGTTGTGTCACAAAGTAAAAGTAATTCCTTTCACTCAAACTCAAAAGTATAGAAATCATAAGACGTAAGAGGAGGGAATAAAAGCATACCATGATGGCAACGGCAGCCATCCGACTCCTTCCCCTGAACCAATTGAGAGGAGTATAGAAAGGGTTTGAATTGAATTGAAGAGTAATGTAAGGATATAAACATGTAAAGTAGTGAGAATGGGTGAAAGTATGAGGGAGGCATTGTAAAGCAACTTCACTGTCAATGGACCCAATAAAAATCGCTTTCAAGTGCGAGTAGACTCAAACAGTGCGGGGCTTGAATGACACCGAGTGTATAATAAATCAATCAAGACGGAGAAAGTAAAAGTAAAGGAGAAAGTATGGCGTTTGTTTGTTGAGCCTATTTGACAGTAAACAAATTCATTTACACCGTAGTTGAGGAGGAGGGGACGGCTTTCATCACGTTGTTGGAGTGCTAATATAGGCAGGAGCAATTAGACACGCAAATAACCCTTAATTCCTCCCATCCGAATAACAGAACTATTTGACGTATAGACGTAACAAGTCTTTAAACTTTCATCACCACAACTAACTATGGTCCTTGTTTGGTGGTATTATGAGGATGTCAAGTAGGGTTCTGAATTAGTAATGTGTCCAAATCATCATTATATAATAAAATGGAATATGACCATGCAGGTCATATAATTGAGCTCATAAAAGGGGAATACATAATGACAGCTTTCTCAGTCAAAGAAATGGTAGGTAGCCAATTCTGCGCCGACCTACAATCGATAAACAAATCAATATGTTCATTTCGTATCACCTCTCACGAAACCCAATCTAGAGTACCTCTACTAAAAGCAGTCATTCGCCATACCTATGGGTACTGTATATACGTCACCTATAGAGGGAAGTGAAAGTTACCTACCTGCACTTGAATCAAGAGATATTTCAACAACCCCAGCCTCAACTTCCATTCACAGTTCGATGGCATTTTACCAACCAAACACCCACAGTCAATGGTCAACTCACTTCATCACTTCCATCTGCGACCGTTGCTTCCTTATCACGATACGATATTGATATTATGAATATGAAGAAAGAAAGCTAAAAAAGCTCGGTGGTAAGTGCGAACTGTAATGAAAGAGCTATTAGCTGCACCTGTTCAATTCTTGTACCACCACAAGTTATAGTGAATAATGAGCAAGTGGTATAATTATAACTTTCCCCTCCCACATTTGCTTTACAACTCGAATGAAAAAATGTCCTTTGACAATTCCAATAAAGTTCAGTTCGGTGAATTATTCCTCTGAACCGTAATGCCAATCTACTGTTTACAAATGAATTTATTTGTTATCGGTATAACGAGGCCATAAACCAAAATGGATGTTAGACGTTTGATTCAAAGAAAGACCTTATGCCCCATCATTCCATTTTTATATTTTTCTAATATCTGTCTCCGCTTTTTTTTGGTTCGTTTGTTTCTGGATTTGGGGAACCGGGTATTTTGGAGTGGAGAGGAGCACACAGTGGAAAAACTGAATCGATCCATCCATTCAACGCTTCAACCAAACCAACCAAGCCCATGTGTGTGTAAAATGTCTTGATGCCTCTCTCTTTTACTTTACTTTCTCCTCCAATTTGGAAATCTCCTCTCCGGTCTCTAGAACTAGGACTAGACTACATTTCCCTCCACCATCATTCCAATTTCCCCTGGTGAATAAGCAGAGGGAAAGTAAGTCTTACATTCATCTGGGACTTTTCTCCCAAACAATGGCATATAATCCTTCTTTTTCTTTATGCATACAACCAACCAACGACGATACGTTTGCAATGATGCGAACTTTTCCCCTTGTTCATGTCTTCTCCCTAGATTTTATTCTTCTTCTGCACAGACTAATATCCATCGTGTGTGAATGCGAGAAAGTTATGTGGTCATAAAAGATTGTTGTATAGCAGCGTCCTTCCTCCATTCTAATCCGGATGGAAATGAATAAAGGAGAAGTCAAGAATGGACTTTGGATAGATATGGACTCGATTTGGGCACTATACAATTGGGAAAATTGGTTACGCTTGTAGTTCTCAATCATTTTTATGAATGATTACATTCTAGATGGGTACATCTGGGGTATTTCATATAAAATCAGAAAAGAGAAAGTCAAACTGGTCCAAAGTCCACATTAACTCTGCAACAACTTGGCGCCATCCATCACTTCCATGAAGTTGCTTCTATTTATTGCCAACGCTAAGTCCTCTAATTAAAAAGAAGGATTATGTTGTTAACTTCCTAACTGCTTTCTCCTCAGTCGCAGAAAGAAGTTGCGAGAGAGGACCGTGTAATGATTACTGCTGAAGCTTTCAACGTTATTTACAGTTGAAATCAGGCTCACAAAAGTCAATATCACATCTATTTGTGTTTATCTTTCATTCATCTGGCTGCACCTGAAGTCAACAGTTAATTAATTAAAGGAAAGGGACCTATAACAAATTTGTCTGATACACATCTCCACAACACACGCCTCAAAGGTGCTAACAACATACAGAGAAAAGGGAGCTGCTATGATCGTATGAAGTCATATGTGTAGACTTCAATTATTTATCTAAGCATGCAGTCAGTCAGTGGCATTTTCATTTTTGGCCTTCAATCCACTATTTTTGAGCACCATCTTTTTATGGACAGCTACCATGAACCATTGCGTGCATGTTATCTCAGCCCTTTTCTGTTAAAAAGTATAGCTTTAACTTAATAACTATGTTTGTGTATTCTACCTGCCAGGGAATCTGGTAAATGACGACAGTTGGTTTAGGAGGACAGTATGGTTTCAAAGTTTATTTAAACCAAACCAAGGAATAGACACCAAGTCATAAAATGCGGAAGTTTATTTAAGCTGTGCAAACTTCAATCAGAATCAGCTCGACTAATCCAACTGTTAGAGCATAAAATAATCAAATGTAACAGATTAGCAGACTCCAGGATTAGGTTATCTCCGGCGTATTCCATACAATGTTTCGGAATAAGGGAAATATATTTCATCGCTATGCTTTGTCCAAGTTTAAAATTCCTCGTGACTTCTCTCTCTCAGACAATTACTTACTTCAATTAACTAACTCAAGGAGATTATTAGCATAACAATAATACTGCACAACATGAAACAAAAAACCCAAGTAAACTTCAAACTTACCCTTTCAAACTATTCGAGACTCGACTGTAGCTTTTGATTTTAATCAAAGCACAAGGCCACCACTTCGAATTGGAACCACCGAGACCGAGCTTGTGTCCCACCTCAGTTGTATCTCTATTAGTTTTCGGGGGGATAATCTAATTTTCTTGAAAGCCCAATAGATATTTTAGGCTTGGCAGCAGATTTTGTAGCTCCAGCGTTGGGGGAAATATATGGAACGACTTTCTCCAACTTTCACACTTTCCGTCCCTTATAAAGTACGAATACCACAGTGTATAGCATAAAATAAATGTACGTATATAATTCAAACCACTTGTACAAAATACTATAGGGCCTAGTAAATATTTTCAAGTTATAACACTAATGCCGGGTAATACTGTCACCTCCAGAAATTAAAAATAATGCTGACTTCTGCAATTCAGATTTGTGCACACTGCAAAATATTTACTCGTTGAACTAAAAAGTCTAAATGGAACGGAATGATGCCCGCATTAATATTGGGATTGAACTAGTTTTCAGTATATTTCATATTTGACTTTTAATCATTATGGCCATGCAATATAAAATAATTAAGTCAGATTATAATTGAAGGAGATGAGAGAGTTTGTTACCGACGCCGACGTTTGTTCCGTCATAAGTAATGATCAAGGAATATTTTATGCATGCCGTTTTTCATCCTTTTTTTGCAGACGAAAAGTTAAAAGGCGTATATTTTCAAAATATCACCTTTCTGTCTGCAGAGTGTATCTATAATAAAATTAGACCATGAAATGAATCAAAAAGGAATTTAATTCTCCATTAATTCAGTGAATGAGTCTCAACTCAACCTCAATACTATATGCCGTGATGTAATTCAATATTTATACGCCATAGCCGGTACAAAGTATATAAGAGTCAAACACTTTAGACTTACCAGGTCAATTACGTATCTGTATACACGAGTCAAGTCTTCAGATAGTAAATGTTGGATTTATAATTCACATTTTTCTCGTCACCAATTGAAGTAAAAACAGTTTGACTTCACATGCATAATAAATTGTTGAATTATGGCACTGGACAAAGTTAAACCACACTCCTGGTCACATACACACACACCCGACTAATCTACACCAGAGAGTAAAATACTGATACTTTTTTTAGGAGCAAAGAAATATTGCAACAAACTTATTGGGTCTGAGTAGTAGAATTAAGTTGTTGCAATGAATCTTGCAATTCCAATTCAGATGAAGAACTTGTTAAAAGTTTTTTTTTCTTTTAGCCAAGAGTGAACTCACTACTTTACTTTTGGCATTCACTCACACATATTTGGCTTCATCATTTATGTATTTCTGTCAATCAATCAATAGATGATGATATGATATGAATGAGTCGTAATCAAGGTGTGTGCAGGCAGACTACTTGTTATCTTTGTCTGTTATCCATCTATCTATCTATGCAATGTGAATTTTTTTATGCCCTTTTTATTTTATTGTGCAACTTTGCAAAGGTGTAAAAAATATTATGTTTTGCGTGTGATCAGAAACTTTGGAAGGGTTGATTTGATGGAAAATGTGCTGAAAGGGAAAGGTTTTTAGAGAAAGAAAGGAGCAGATGAGAGAGAGAACAAGTTCAAGTTTTTTGGATTGAAGAAGTGGAGAGAGAATTTGGCTTGTGGACACACAAAAAGAAACTAACTTACAAAACCGAACGGAGATAGATACCAAAATCCTCGAAGCAGTGTGAGAATATTGCAAAGGATTCATGCATTGGAGAAGCAAGCAGGTTCGAGAGACAGAGGCACACATAAAGGGGTAACGGGAACGTAAGAGAATACATAGCCCCAAAAAACTTCGTCATTTAGTTATCCTCTTCTCTGTGATACATGATGCATCTCTCAAAAGCACCAGTAATTCCAGATTTCGTCTCGGCGTATGTGTAGTAATAATCGTTTAATATCCTCGTCGTCGGTTCTGCATAATACATCGACGACAGTGTAATAAAATGACGAGAGAGATGAAGAGTCAATGCTTATACTGATATGTAGCAGTTCAGCGGCTCGGAAAAAGATAGGTTGCCACACACTTGCGGAGATAAATCATGGAGCAATATAATTAGCGCCGGTATGTGTAGTAGTAAAGAGTAAGAGTGTGGCGTGGACTATTAATATGCAAAACTTGCTACGTTACGTTACGTTATACATCTACATAGTTTTAAACTTTAAACACTTTGGGGTTACATACTAATAATAATTTGGCTTCCTTGCACATGCCTATGTCTGTTCTTTTTCTACAATGTTACTTTTCCTTGTGACGCAGGAAAGTATAAATCCATTGCACTCGGCTTGCCCGGTAGGACACTTGAGATGAGACCTGCATAGGATCATTATTTTAGTGTAGACCAAGATGTGACACTTGGAAAAGTGCAGTAAAATCCGGTACGATTTTATTACAGCGTCTTCCTAGTCTAAAACACCACTCCACCTCTACAATGTTTAGCAGTCTTTTTGCAATAACTTATTCCATTTGTTGTGATTATGAACTACAGAAAAAATCAAGGCACGCAAACATGCAAGAGCCAAATCAAACACACTCAGATCGTTTCTGTTGGCTGCACTGCATCAAATAGTTAATTCAACTAGAGGATAAGAAGAACTAAAAAAACTTCTCCAAACAAACCTACGGAAGTAACAAAAATAGAAACTTTGAACTTGCTCCTACTGTCTCCTGCAGCGATGGTTATGATATGATAGTAAATCATTAGTTTTTATCCTCCCGCAAAACAGCTAAAATGGTCTGAACTTCCGCTGTTGCTTCAACAGTGCAATTTTCTGCTTATCCTCATCAAACTTTTTCTTTAACTCGTCCAGCTCTGCAATAATAAACAAGTGACTTTGGACCTCTACGTACAGAAGGTGGTTTATGTATGACTTGCAAACTTACGCTTCGCTTTCGTTGCGCGAATTTGCGCAGGAGTAATATTCATAACTGCAGCTTCCATTCGACGCTTTTTGGCTTTCAACCTTTCCTGAGTCGACTCACTACGTTTCGTTCCTGGCTTTCTCCCACTGAAAATAACACTGACTTTACAATTCGCCCACAATTGAGAAGCATGTAAAGAAATGAAAAATCCTTACATCGAGGTTACAGTAATCCATCCTTCTTCATCAGCATCCATCGATTGTTTAGCTGCCTCCTTCCGACGCACCTCTTGCTTTTCAAATTCTGCCATGTACTCCTTGATGTCACTTTCTAGCACCTCTGGTGAAACGATCTGAGCGTTGTATTCGTCAATCCACTCTGTCCAAGAGGAGAAAGCAATCATGAATGTTGAACTTTTTAAAAATTCTTGGCTTTGACTTACTTCGCATCCCACTATACGTGTCTTCAAGAATTAAAGGGTCTATTTCATCCGTCCTAACTTGCACAATCTCTTTCAACGTCCTGAGTTCTTTGAATACGATGTACGCCACTTTGTACCCATCCACCAGATCCCTATGATCGGGGAAAAACTTATTCCTAGGATCTGGTATGGACGACGTTGGTTTGGTATGGATAAAAATTTCTCCCACGTCCCCAAAGGCACTGAACATTTTCCTCAGTCCACTCTGCTCAATAGAATAAGACACTTTATTTACCATCCATTGTTAGTCAGTCAGACAGTCTCAAATTACCTCTGGAACAAAAGGTGGAATGTTGAGGACAAGAAGTGTTTTGCCCACCGGTTTCCTCCTAGTGGGTTCTGAGACCGTGTGAGGCTTGACAAAGAACTGACGAACGACCTCCGAATCCGCTTTGGCCTTCCATCTTAGCACTAACACATTAAAGTTGGATGTATTATCAACATATTTAACAATGAAATATGGTTTACCTACCTTTAAATGAAGAGGACGAGCCAGACGTCAACAATGACTCACTTCCTTCCTCGACGATAAGGGAGTTCGAAGGAGCTTTCTGCAACCTGACCTTGGCTTTTCCCATTGTTCGTCAATAGAAAGTCTTTGAAGATGCAAAAATGAAGAAAAGACAACAATCCGCAAACATGTGCTTTCAACTTTCAGCTGGGATGTGAGAGATTTTGCGAGGCGGGATCCATCTGAACTTCGGTG
>JAQIWU010001283.1:0-17556 GCA_034696445.1 Isotomiella minor
TTCTATTCAATTCAACTCTAAATTGTCCGTTAGAATACTGTTTAAAAGATAGATTGAAACGATTGTACTGGTTGGAATTTTTCTGTACCCGTATAATTTACCCCATTGAAAAAAGTCTAGCATGATTAACCCCCATTAAAAGAGTTGAGCGAGCATGATTTACCCCCTGGAAAATAATGAGGGAGATTTAAGTTACTTTAAATTATCCCCGAGTGCCGACAAAAATATCGACCCCCTCACCTCACGTCTTACCCCGTGTGAAAATGTGGTATTTATGGTGAAGGTGAGATGAAAGTGAGCGAGTGCCGGGCCGAGTTGTTTTGGATCATACCCAACCCTAAATGATTGGCTCGACTCAAAACAACCATGGCCAGCCAAGTCAAGCTTTTGGCTGGCTCAAAACACACGAATATGGGTACCTTGAGACAAAAAAGTTGACTCAAGATACTTCATTTGCGTGGCTTAGGTTGACACCTAAGGCACCTTGGGCGCCATTTTTTTCCCTTGGGTGGCCACCCGACCCATGGGTCGGCACCTAAGGCACCTGGGGGGGTGGGAAGGTATGAAGGAGGGGGTTTTACAATTTTGGACGAGGTGGGACGACGGGGACGTTTTTGCAACTTTGCTGTACAAAGAAGGACAAAGGGTAAGGACATTTCTTTTAACTTCCAGTTACTGTCCATGTCACTCATTCATTGTTTCCTTCCAGTACGTTTTCGGGGCCACGTACATTCCCCCAGCGGCTGTTCAGAACTATAATGACGAGGATGGAGGTGACAATGTCGATGATAAGTCGACAGCTTTGGAACAACTCAATGAAGAGTTTGTCTTCTGCGACTTTCCATTCGTCCAGGCCCCCAGACCCCACTGTGAGATATTTTGTAGATATGGATATTTCAACTTGAGAGATTTAAAGGCAAGGCTGGAATTAATCTTATGGATTCTCTTACTTTTTGCATCTTTTTTTAGAGTGACGACACAGGGACTTTTCTAAACGGGAAGAAACTAAACACGTCAAGGTCCAGGAGGCTAGTGACTGGAGACATTGTTTCGATGGGAATAGGACCAGAACATGGCCTTGAGGTTGAGAAGAAGAAGGGAAGGGGTCGAGAAGGTGTAGTGAAGAAGTTTCCGCTGGTTCAAGAAGAGGGATTAATTTTGGATATTCCAGTCTTTCGTTTCATAGTCAAAGGGTCGGAGAATGGCACGACTATCAAGTGGGACTTGAGAAAAGGCCGGACTCATAATGTAAGCATGTCAAAAAAAAGAATGACAATCAGAAACCATATGTTTTATTTGTGCAATTTTTATCGTAGGAAAGTTCATCGTCTTGTTTTGGAGGCCAGGAATATTCAGCTACTTCATCAGCTCTCAATAACCCATCCGTAGGTGTTCTTCATTAAATATTATAAAAATATAAGCTCTAAAACTTACTTTCTATTTAGATTCTGGAAGAAATTCTCAAATACTTGACGGTGGAAGACCTGAAAATGGCTCGCCTGGTTTCAAAAGACTGGAATACCGAAATTGTGAAGCCACTTGCAAAGAATAGTTGTGTCAAATTCTTGTATCCAGTCGGTGTAGGATACAAACGTCCCCAAGTTTCCATGAGAATGTTCAATTACCTCAATCGAATGCAATACTTTTACAACAGGACAGTCATGATCAAAATATGGAACCGGAGAGGAGATGATTTTTTTGATAAAATTGCATGGGATGTGACCCGATTGCTGTGTGCTACTAGAAACCACATTCAATTTCTGGAGCTCCAGACTGATGATGGTGACATTCCTTTCCACGGTGTGATCCATTTTCCTAAACTGAAGGCAGTTACATTTCATAAGAACACATCCAGCTTTAGCACAGACGACGAATATCCAGATTACGAATCTTTGGAGGAGCAACAGATACGTGTCAAAAACTTTGTGCTTTCGGTGACAACAGCAACGTCCATATCTCTCAAAGCTCAATCAAACTTCACTGAAATCTTCCTCCGTTATCTCTCAGCCTCTTCATTGGAACTGAATCCCTCAGTCGTACTGCCAAACTTGACTGAGTTGGAACTCTGTTCGAAGATGCCTTATCCCACGGAAGTACTTAAATGTCTTGCTCAAGTCTCACGTAAGCTTAAAATGGTGTGTTTGGGAGGTGAAGTTGAAATCGGTGAACAGGACAACGTTGTTGCTTTTGAAGAGTTTTTGTTCAATCAGGCTCCAACGTTAGAAGAAATCAGGATGATCTTTCGTGGCCCTGATGAACGAGTCAACTTAGCTTTAAACTTCCCGTCTTTCCCAAAGCTCAAATTTTTCTATGCAGAGTTTCTCCAATTTGTACCAACAATCCTTTTCCCAGGACCGAGATTTTCTACCAAAAAGTTGTACAAGCTGCATTTCCCTGTCATCGAGTGTGTTAGGATGACTGCTGATAGCTGTGTACCCATTTACTCAGTTTTTTGTGCCCCTGAAATAACTCTTCTTGATTCTTGTCCCACCATGAGAGAATTCAATGTTCATGGAGACCGTTTCAAGTCACTACACCCAAAGGAAGTCTCGTACTGGACGAAGAGGATTTCAGAAGTATTTCCAAACCTGGATAAGAGCAAGAGTACAAAAGAGTCTTTATTCTTATTGACGCAGTGTAGACAACTCGGATGTCATTGTTTCCACTCGATTACATTTACTTATCCACTCATTACATTATAATGCATAATTTTAGTTCCATCAACGAATATTATGTTAGACATTCCTAGGTATAAAGAATCAACTTCCGTGTATAAGTTGTACATTGACCCATGCCATGCTCGGCATTATGCTCAACTCATGACTGTTTTTGTATTTTTTATTTGGTGATGAAAATGAAACTACCAGAGTCACAAATAAATTAATGGAAGTATTAATGAAGAACTTGATGATGTATTCTATTCCCATAAAAGTGAGGAAAATATGAAGTAAGGGCAAAAAAGGTGGTTTCATGAACGCCTCTACTCAAATCTCGTCATAAAGCCTGTTCCTTCTTTGCTTCGTTTAGTCACCAAAATCGACCCTGTGACTATTGGTAACAACGCCTTGCAAGAGGTTCTCATTCCTCCTAAAAAAAGTTACGAAACAGAATTCTGTATGCTAAGTAAGTCGAGTCGAAACTGCAAAGAAAAAATGTTGTCCAAGATGAAACGAGATGGCGTCGTCCCTGACCCACGACCACCCACGCCCCGAGAAGAACGGAAGAAGCTGAAGGAAATCGCCCGAAAAGGGTACGCAGAGGGGGATGCGGGGAAGCTCGCTGCCATCTCCGACCTCCAGGACGTCTTTGACGAACTCCACGACGAGCGTGTGATTGACAAGCCAGTGGACCTCTTTGGACCCTACAAGAATCTGAAGCAAAAGCCAAAGCCAATGAAGCCAACTGGAGGTGGTGATGGTCGTCCTGTTCTAAAGAGGGGTGGAGGAAAGGCCATGATGCTCACGCCTAACATCAACCTCGCCGCGAAGGTGGCAGAGATCACTCGCCCTGGCCCTGGTAGTGGAAGGGCGTCCTCCTCCACCTCCTCCATGCCCAGTCTTCGACTCCCCTTCCGAGGTCGGAGGGATCCAGAGTCCGTGGCTGTCCTGAAGGAATCCCCCTCATTCCGACGTGTCTCAGAGGACCTCCTCAACTCTTCTGACCTCCAGAAGCCTTCGGTCATTTCCCTCTCCTCTGCTCATGAAGAAGAAGGTCCTCCAAAGGACGAGCCGTGGAGGCAGGATCTCGTGACGGTCATGAAGCTCCGGTCCGTCTCCTCCCGTGTCGACCCCATCTCCTCCCCCAACAACTTTGATGGGGAGACGCTCATGTTGAAGTACTCCGAGCCCAAGTGGCCTCACCAACTCCCCCTTCATCGCCTCCTCAGCAAAGTCTCAACCCTTCGTACCCTCGTCCTGGACGATTCCTCTGACATCAGGTCCCTCCGGGAGTTGGGAAGCAGTCTCCCCTCCCTCTTCACCCTATCCGTGGCTCGGACGAAGCTGCAGAGTCTGGACGGTGCGGCCGCCTTCCCCTACTTGAGGACCCTCATCGCCTCGGAGAATGAACTCCACCACGCCATGCCTCTCTCCTCCCTGAATGAACTGAGCTACCTGGACCTCTCCTCCAACCCCATCTGGGATCTGGACCCTTTGACTCATCTGAGGGCTTGTGGGAAGCTCCACACACTCAAACTTCACTCCACCCCGGTGTCCAAGATGGAGGACTTCTACCCTCGACTCAGAGGCATTCTCCCACGGGTCAAGGAGATCCTCCCAGACTTTGACGCCTGTCCCTCTTCTTCAGGAGGGAAGTTTGATGAGCGTGACGACCCCACTGCTAGGATGCGGCAGAAGGAGTTTCAAGTCATCTACCGCAAGAACTTTGGAAGAGGAGGTGGAGACTTTGATGAGGACGACATGGTGGAGGAGCTTCCACACGACGATGCGGACGCGGTCTCCTTCGAGACTCTCCTCCTCAGGAACTTGGATGAGGAGGCGTCCTACATTGAAGAGATGGACTCTGACGATGAGAAGCAGGATGATGATGATGGGAAGATGAAGAAGAAGAAGAGGGTGGTCTTTGTGAAAGGTGGGGTCACGATTGAAGAATTGTAATTTGAAGAGAGACGACCAAAAATTGTATGAAAATGAAAATGTTGTAAGAAAAAGGGGAAATGAATTAAGTAAAATGAATGACTATATAAACCAAAGCAGTGGGTCTTTCTTTAGTTCATCAAGAAGTCTTAATTATAGTAAATGTAATTAATTTAGTCAAAGGCAAGAAGTTTTGCCGTCTGAAAATATTTCATGAGAAAAGCAACAAAGGAAAAGAAAGTCTGTAAAGCGGTAAAGTAAAATACGGATTGCCTGCTGAGCTTTTCTTGAACTTTTTTTCCATTTGCGTCGATAAGAAAGATGATAAGATGACAGACGACGAAGGACAAAGGGTCCTGCTGCTACAGGACGTGTTAAACCTGCCCCCTGACATCTTTCATCTTCCTCCTCCTTTTGGTGATGATGATGAAGAAGAGGAAATCCTCTCTTGGCTGAAACAACACTTGGACGTCTTAGCCCAGATCCAAAAGTTGAGGGATGTAGTGACCTTTCTTCAAGGGAGGCTGAGGGAGGAGGTGTTGAGTCACTTGGAAAAGGACCTTAAGAGGAAGGTGAAGTCGTCATTTAAGGAGAAATTGACTGCCTGTAAGAATTAAAGTGATGATGGGTCTCGGTAAAAAGTTGATGAATTTTTTGTTTTGTCCTCTTTCAGATTTGCTGCCCTGTGGAGCCCCCACCGCAGATAAGAGTCGTCAGGAGGAGGAGGAAGTAGAGATCAAAGAAGATGTTGACTTTGAATTTGAAAAAGCATCCGTCTCGCAGTGTGAAGAAATGATAGCGGGTGACTTGGACATGGACTTTTCTGCCTTTGAACTAGAGATAGACCCTGACGTTGGCGACGAGGATGGTGATGATGATAGTCATGAAGAAGTGGACCCTTTGGACATTCAGATAAATACCAAGGATGATAGAGGGCAACAGCAGGACGAAGACGACCCTGACTATCAACCTAATAGTATTGACTCGGGCAGCAGTGATAGCGAAGATGATCACCAGGACGTTCATGAAGACGACAGGGCTGCTGAAGTCAACAGAATGTCCGTAAACCCTCCTTGATACTTTTAATTTATCATTTTAATTTTTGTTCTTGCTTTTGTAGGGCGAAACCAGGGAGCAGGGGTAAAGACAAGAATCAAATCAATTCTCTTTTCAAAAAGGCTGCAACTCAAGTACGACGACGTGGTCGAATTCCAGACTATGGACTTGACCCTGCTAGTGAGTGTTAATTAATTAGATAATTTTGTCAATTTTGGGTGACTTTTTTTTATCATTTTTAGGGCTAAACAAGCCGAAGCCAAAGGAGCACCCCTGCACTCAATGTGAGAAGACTTATCTGTCTGAGGCCACGCTTCAAAGTCACATCCTTAAAACTCACAAAACAGAACGTCCCTTCCCCTGCCCCCAATGCCCAAAAGCTTTTGCTCTCAAAGGAGATGTTCGACATCACGTGAAACACGTTCATTCTGGAAAGCCAGTGCCCAGAGTTGATTGTCCAATCTGTTCTGCAAAAATTAGTGCGGCTAATCTAGGCACACATATTCGAGTCGTGCACAAGAAAATTAAGCCAAAAAAGATCAATTGCACCTTCCCTAACTGCAAGAAACAGTTTAAATGTCCTGCAGACTTGAAGTACCATACCTCGAGGGCACACCTTGGAACTCATAAAGGCATTGTGTGTGACATGTGTGGAAATACGTATGCAACGTCATACAGTCTCAAAGTACATGTGAGATTCGCTCACTTGGAAGAATTTAAGCACTTTTGCCCCCACTGTGGGCGTAAGGAAAGATCAAAAGCAGCCCTGGAACTGCATACTCCTGGCTGTTTGAAACGCCTCGAGAGGAAGAAGAAACCCCAGTGTGACGTTTGTCAAAAACAGTTTACAAAAAAGGAGGATTTGGTGAGGCACAAGGCCAAAGTTCATCTTCAACAACCCTTCAAGTACCCATGCGAGTTTTGTGGCAAGGCAATGAGTAATCCCTCCAGCCTTCGTTTCCATCAGAAAAAGAGTCATCCTGAACAGTTCAAAGTTGAGTGTCAATTTTGTGGCTATCTTTTCCTGGACGAGGCAAAATTGCAGTTTCATCACGTATTTTGCTCCAAGAAGTTGGAGAGTGAGGGGAGGAGTCGTTCTCAGAAGAAAGGAGAGTTTCCATGTTCAGATTGCTCATTGGTCTTGAAAACTGATGTTTTAAGGCAGGGACACATGGCCAGATTTCATAGTGGTGGTGAAAAACCCTTCCAGTGCGACAAGTGCAGTGCCGCATTTGCAGTCAAAGAGGATTTACCGAGGCATGTTCGAAAAAAACATGGGCAGGAAGAAGAGCTGACATCAACAGCATTGCAAGGGTCAGGACCTGAGACGATTTGGAACTGATGATAATCGACTGAACGGTTGATAATCGATTTACCATACGGCCGTTGACCAGAAGACTTTTTATTTCTTAATCTTGCAAAGAGACGTTCAAATAGGTACATTAAACATCAAAATTCGAGTAGACATCACACTTGCACATTTAATAATTGGTAACAATACTGTTATGTTGGATGAAATTGATAAATTAAAAATTAAACTACTTTTGACTACGTAATAACGACTCATGTAATTGTATGAGATGACTTATAACCACGTACCGTGTATCACATTACCCCTTTACGCCGTATGGATTAGGCATAGTACACCCAAATAAATATGGCCATTGCCAACAGTAAAACGGCACTACTGTTCACGAACCTATGGAACATTTTTTAAGTTAAATGGGCATCAGATTGAAATGATTATAGCCGAACCTTTTCCAAAATACGTCCTCATCCAGGAATTTGGCAGCTGCAGCTGCCTCCTCTTCCGGAGACAGTTGAGGTTCTTCCTCCTCCAAGTCGTCTCCTGGAGAAACTGACTTAGGGCTCGTTCCACAGACACATTGGATCATTCTCATGAAGCAAGATGGTGGTGACTTTGCGGCGTCAGCAACTGCATCTTCCGGTTTATTTGTTCCGTTTGACATGACACTTTTCATCGTGTCCGGCTTCTTCACGGGGTTGTCATCATCTTCATCAATGTCCCTTCTCACCTCCACGCTCCTTCTTGTCCAAAATGTGAGTCGATGTAGCTAACATAACGAAGGTTAATTAAAGATCGTGAATGTGCTAAAGGTTCTAATTACTTTGTCTGGATGAATGGGAGGGGTGAGGAGGCTAATGGCGTAGGTGACGAAGAGGGTGATGAGGAAGATAATACAGCCATAGTGAAGGTAGTGAATGTCGTCCACGAACGCACGAATCCAGTCTGCCCTCGTGTCCACCTCGCCTAATATCAGCAATAGTTATATTTATTCAGAATTGTACTCATATCTGGAGACTTACCCGACCCACAGACCGGGGCTTGGAAAGAGAACTCCATGACGAAGCGGAAGAGTCCAAGAGCAAGTCCCGTCATCAACCCCCAGAATGCCCCCTATACCAACGCAGGAATAAATGTAGTGAGGACTGACGTAAAGTAAAGGTGGCATATGCACAAGAACAACGCATAATAAGACTAGAAATAGGTTAGTGACGAGGACCTGCTCGTTGGCCCGAGGAAGGAAAATAGCGTGGCAGAAGACAGCACAGACTGGGGGAGAGAGGTAGGACGTGATGCTCTGGATGTAGTAGAACAATTGGGACTCTTTATACGCTAGGATGATGGGAACCCAGACGATGCTTACTCCCACTAGCACCAGCACAAACAGCCTTTTTTTATCCCACAAAAAAGCAGCATGAATGAGAAAGAGTTAGTTTTTTAAAAGACATACATAAAAAAGCATGAAAAGAAGCAAAGAAGCTGAAGGTATTTCTTGTATAAGTTGTACCGCTTCATTGGTCCTTGGGGAGAAGAAGGCGAGGAGGAAGACGGCCGTGACCGGAGGGGAAAGGAAGTTTGACACTTGTTGAATGTAAACGAAGAGTTGGGAAGCCCTCAACTCCTTCAGGATTGGAACCCAGGCAATGGAAATAACCAACAGAAACAGAACACTCGTCCTTCAAATCAAAATGAAAATCATGCAAAGTCAAAAAATCAATCGCGTGCAAAAAATAAAGAAAGTCATAAAATAATGAGGGCAGTATTGAAGTTGATATGTTGACTTTTCTCTCTCACCTGCCAACAATTAGGAGCTCAGAATCAGAGGGGTTTTTTCTCAGCCTTGTCCAAATATCGATGGTAAATATGGTAGAACTGGAATTGAAGATGGAGGTCAAGGAGCTCATTAGAGCTGCCATCATGACTGCCAACATCATCCCAGACAACCCTGTTTGATTGAATTGTAATTAAGGTTTTTTAAGCATGTGTCTCAGCGTGCCCATCTTACCCACTGGCATCAGTTTAATGACCAACTCTGCATACGCTATGTTCGTACATCCCGTGGAAGAGCCACAGACTTGTTGACACACGTCAGGGTCAGAGCAGGCCACCCTGTCTGTGTAGAGGACCCTTGCAGCCATCCCTGGGAAGACGAGGAGGTAGAGGGGGAGGAGCTTCAACACCCCTGCCATGACACAGCCTGACTTTGCATTCACCATGTTCTTGGAGGCGAGGGCACGTTGCACAATGACCTGATCCGAACACCAGTACCACATGGAGGATATCGTCATGCCAAAGACGACCCCTGTCCAGGGGAGGTCAGACTCTCCCGGATGGATTGACCTGAAGAGGTGCATGGCATAAGAGGGAACAGCCCCACAGCTTTTGTTGTTTGCATCATAAACCGTCGCATTGGGTGAAGGGTTGGATTCCGTCATATACTTCCGAATGAGTTCACTGTAGCCACCAACCGCGTTGAAGGAAAGGACCATGAGGATAAAGGCCCCAATGATCATGAGAATGGTTTGTACAAAGTCCGTCCAAATGACTGCAGTGAGACCTCCAGCGATGGTGAAGAGAGCTGCGATGGCGAGGAGGATAATAATCGAGATGTACAGACCCTGGTCCCCTCCAAAACCCAAGGCCAGTTGGATGAAGAGGGCACCCGCATACAAGTCCGCCTAAAACAAACATCCATTTTGAAAAGACAACAACATCCTCCACAAAAGAACCTTTACTTACGGAGATTTTTGTAAAGACGTAGAGAATGAGGGCAAGAACTGCCAAATAGACACGAATCCTCTGACCTCCAAATCTGAGACGAAGGTATTCCGGCATTGTGTAAACCCCCGCAGCCATGTACACGGGAACAAAGATCCATCCCAAAATCATCAGAATGAAGATGGCCTATACAGCAAAATTTACATACACTTTATGCAACATGTTTTATGCTTCCAAAAATAAAGTAATGTCTTAAATGGCGTAGGATTTCAAGTGCATCACAAAAGAAGGATGAAACATGAGACTAATATGAAGAAGGGTATAATAAAAAGAAAGTTTGAGGTCGATTTACTTTAACTCGTTTTGACACCCACACTTTCTCCGCTCTACTTTCTCCATATCTCATCCATCCTTGTTCACTTTTTTCACTGCTTGCGGAATGGATGGAATATCGATCGTAAGCTCTGGTTTTAGCTTTTAGCCTCGAAGTTATCTACTTATTATTCCCATAAATAAAGACTCTTTTGTGACCAAGATAACTAGAATCGAATCGGCTTCCAATTTTTCGTGCAAAATTATACAGCCTCAAGGATTAATGTTGTGTTGCTCTTGACCAGAAAATCATGAAAAGAGAAAAAAGAGGCTGAGGCTGAAGGTGAAAGAGGTTATTTCCATTATTCATCGAAGTAAGTCTCGTATTTTTATTATTCTTTGCATGCACTTTAGATATCCTAATCTCAAAGTGCCCCAGACGCTCTTAATCTCTGTATATGCACATCCAGCAATCTTTTTTAATCCCATTATAAAACTTATTTTTGGATCAATAAACACACTCACATTTAGTTCAAAAGAGGCAATCCCAATACCGGAAGCTGCTCCAGAGCCAGCCAGTCCGATAAAATGACCACTTCCAATATTTGAGGCAAACAAGGAGGCTCCAACTGGGATCCAGTGCATGTTCCTTGACGCCAAGAAGTAACCCTTCACGCTGGAACGTTTACTCCGGGCAGAGGACTGTATCAAAATTCATAAATCGTAAATCCTCATCCATCAACAACAAATAATATTCAGACAATACAAAAATTCATTGCAATTCATCAAAATAGTTTAGAAGATATTTGTATTTTTGTTTTTTGTCATTGCCATGCCATTCGTCTTGACAACAATGAATATATCTTCGGAACTTTCCGTTGTTTATGCAGACCTGTCTATTTTTGTAAATCTCAGTTCTCAATTCTGATCTTTGAAAGAAATTAAACAAAATAAAAATAATTTTTAGGTCGTGCATGCCTTCAAATATTTTAATCAGAATAATTGATTCGTTCATCATTCGATGAAACAACACATAACTTCTGACACTGACATTGCAAATCATTCATTCGTCCTTATTGTTGGCGTTATGGCATTCAAGTTCAAAGTATATTTATTGCAAAAAGTACCGATCCCGATGCCGATGCTGAATGTTGCCGACGCCTAAATACCCACTCACCGCGCTAGGCTAATCATTCATTTACAATTATCATACAATGCATAAAAATCATAGATCACCTTCTGTCAATCATTAAGTGATTTGATTAGTGACATGCAACAAATAACAACAAACTCCTTCAATTCCAAATGCTTGATGAATCTGAAGTCATTAGAATTATGTAAGAAAATTGCAAGGAATGTCTCAAATCTGTCTGTCTCTCAAGATCGGAAAAGTATCATTCCGTATCGGATTTTTCAGACATTCACGTAAGCAGAAATGGATTTGGATTGAAACTTATGTTATCTATAAACTTTTGATGAGTAAATGATATCTAGATCAGCATTATCATACGCATTGATGGTAGATAATACATTGTGGTCAATTAACATTTCTGAACAATTATTGTTCCAGCATCATCATCAACGATGCTGCTGAATGCATTTTAAGTTTAAGCAAAAAAGTTTTCCACCCTGCAATGGCGTAATAAACTCCAGCTTAGCTTGTGCTATTGTTTATTATCCAATCTCTGCTGTAATTCCATTCGAGTTGGTACTTCCAGGTACAAACAGCAATGAACCAATGAAGCATAAAATTCACTGATAATTACTCTGTTAGAATGCTAAGTTTTGTTGATGTTGACACACAACATTCACATGTTTGCTAATTATGACAGCGTGGGTGGGATAAACCCAACAAGCAATTGCTAATTAAAATCACAGACTTTTTTGTTTCATCTTTCACCCAAATAAATGTAAAAGTAAGGAAAACTTACGTAAAGGCCCACTCCTAGGACAAAGATAAAGTAAACGCCAATGACGACGAAGTCACCCCAGGCCAGACGACTTGCGGGTGAGGCCAGATTAGTGCTCTCGTCCACATTTTTAGGCTTGTCAATGGCAAAGAAACTGCTTCCTTCCTCCATTGTTGTGAAGTTATCAGTCCTCTTGTTGTCTCACAGTGCCCTTATGAAGTGTTGTCGTCACACTCTTAACTACATTAAGATTGGAAATGCATTCACATTGGCCAACAATAATCGATGACTTTTATATTTTTGAAGGTTTATTGTTTTTGAAACGTTAAATTTTTATGGTTGTGTTAGGTTATGGTTATGTAACACTAGTGAGTGCACTACTGGAGTTTATATTGCGATTACCACCGCAGTTGCTAAAATAAGAGACAGGAATTTGCTATTGTCATGCACAGCCTCCCACAAATGTCAATGATTGATTGATGATGAAAATATAAAGTGTGTAGTCGTTATATATTCAATAATATTATGGTTTTTTACACAGGGAGGGAAGAGACAGGTGTATTAATAAGTAGTAAAACTGTTCTTCATTCATCCACATTCACGGATTCTCTCATATTCACATATTCATGGAAATCAAGTCAAGTCAATATTATTATGCCGCACTTATTTGTGACGTGAGGTATTCCTAGACGCTTGACAGGAGGAGGAAATTAAATTACCGTAAGCTCACAACAATAATAGACGTAGGTCCTAGACCTGAGACGTGACAATTTCCATTATTTTACACTCTCACTCTCAAAACAATAAAGCCTTCCAAATTTTGTATTAAAATTATGTCCCAGATATAAACAATATTGATAGTAGATTTGTCTTGTCTTAGTTAATTTTATGTGAAACAAACGGACAGGTCCAAAATGCTGTAGAAGATTGAGGCAGGTTGAGACTTTGGATGCGAGATGTGGATGTGGCTCACAGGGAATGTGAGTTTGGAGTGTGTTGCTCTAAAATATTTACCACGGTTCTACCTCACTTTATTAACCCACTCTCGGATTCTGTAGTCTGACTTCTGATGGATTACAGATATCATAGATAACCACTCTGGAAGTAACCAACCAACATTTCCAAATTGAGCAAACAAAAAACTTGCAATTACGGGTGACAGGCAGTCTCAGAGTACCCCTTTCCACCTAACAAAACAATTAACGGTACGCATCATTTATATATCTTCGATATCAAAGTAAAAACTTTCCATTTCCATGGAATTTGCATCGCACTGCTTATGTTGTGCTTCCTACTTATCACTTGAATTAAATCAAATCCTTATACATACAATGGAATGAAGGCTGAGGAAAAGACAATCGTTTTGTGGAATATTTCGGAAATTGGCAAAGAAATTGGCATTTATTCCATGTCGTATTCGATTCTTGTGCCATTTACATTATGACTTTAGTCTTAAGTTCCGAAAAGGTCAGGAATGTCAAAGTCTTTGTTTTGCTTACAACAATGAGGAGATAAAGATAAAGATAGTCTGAACTGACCACTCTCTCCTTGGAGTGGAACGATAAGATAAACCTTATATAAAGAGCTTTAGGAAGTGAAGGAAACTAAAGTATCATCAGTATCTTTTACAGCAATCGTTAGTTTGGCAACTTTGTCATATAATTCTGAATCACCACCAACATCAAGTTGTTGAGCACTCAAATCCAGAAGCTTCTGAATAGTTCCGATTTCCTTGTCCAAGCAGGATAAGGCTGATTTGAGTTGTGACGTGGGTTGAAAAATAATATCCACTCTGCCCTGGGCCTTCAAAGAATTAAGGAACAAAGTTGCCTGACTCCAAGACCTGTGGATATATAGTCACAGGTTTAGGTTTATTAGCTGAATACGGGTTTTAGAAAAGAATTTGTACCGAGAGGCCAAAATGCATCGTCTGACACTGGCAATGGTTTTAATTTTCTTACTACTGGTCCCCCTCCGACTAGTTTTGTCACTGCAACCTTCAAAGACATTCTCCACTTTCAAAACACATCCGAAAAAATTCGAACAGAGTGATGGTTTTGTACAGGCATAAGTTTCTGAGGAAGAGTCGATTCCAAGGGAAACTGGATCAAAAGGAAAACTATTTTTCACCATTCATTTACACAATGCATATGTAAAAAAAACATACCTGTGTCAGTCTTTTCAAAACCATTTGACACTAAAAAGTTTTCTAAAAGGGATAGCCCATCTCTGTTGGACTCAGCAGGACTACGTGTCTTGATTTTAAAGTGAACTTTGTGTTTCGTCATCGCCAGTAAGATTAGAGACGCAAGGTTGGGGGAGTTTTCCAGACGAAGTTGTAGGAATTCAGCGCTCGAGGTCGATGAGGATATTGGAACTTTTTTAGTATCCAATTGTGCGTCGTCTGTTGTCGAAAGAAGGGATATGACTACAGACCGGCTGCATTCATTCTCTTCCTCTGATGACACTGACATTGGTAGTTGAAATGTTCCTGCACAGATAAAGCACAATCTTTAGTTGTCACGATAACCCACAAATAGTTACCATTTGCGAAAACCTGGCACCCTGCTTGGAGCCCTTCCTGGTCCTGATCAGCGCCTGCTTGTTTGGGAGGTGCAAAAATATCCTGATAAAGTCCTCCAGTCTGCTTGTTATTGTTACTTCTGCCCTGCTCCTTCCTCAGCTTTGAAAAGTTTACTTCAACCGGGTAGAAATTGAGGTGGTACTGGAAAACTTGTGACCTATCCGACTCAAAAGACTTGGTCTTTTTAGAGGAAACAGACTCCTCGGTTTCTTGAGCAACGGACAGGAGGACGCGTGGAAATGGTTGAAATCTAGACATAAAAATTGAATCCAGTTATAGTCAATAATAGAAAAAAATGCTGTGTACGTACTTATCTGAGCAGTTGGTTATCTTGAAACCAAACACCCACCGATCCTCCGAAGCCAGGAAGAAGAGAAATACAGAGTCTTCATCCAATCGATGACACGGACGTTTATTTTTCTTCTTATCGTCCTTCTTCTTGGCGTCAACGTCAGTGTCCACATCCAAGTCCATCATCAGGTCATCATCATCCCCACCTTTCCCAGGGACAGGAGGGACACATGTCATTACTTCTGACTGTAGTATAATCACACATTCATTAAAAATTTAGGCCAACCAAGGTCTTTCAAAAAAGGATACTTCTTACGATAAAGTCATCGTCCAAATGAACTCCTAAAAGTGCTTCAATTTGGTCGTCAATCCTCCTCCTCTCTTCTCTCGTTTTGGCTATGGCCTCTTCCATAATTATGACTTGTTTTGTCTTATCTTCGTGGATAAATTAAATTTTAGTCAGACGGACCGGCCGGCCGGCGAACCGAATGAAAAAAAACTCCCGCAGATTTCTCAACCTTTGTTCACACTAGCGCATGCAAGCGTCTCTCGCTGACTCGATCATTCTCATTTTTGATTGTCTGTCATTGATAAAATTTATAAACAATTCCACCGTCGTAAAAAACTATAAACTATCAATTGTGTAGCATTCATTCGCTATTGATTATAATGTGCTACTTTTCATCACGTGGTGTCATACCATGTGTATTTTGATCATTGAATATTAAATTGGCCGAGTAGAAAGGTCTTTAGGTTTTTCATCCGGATAGAATTTGAGAAGAATTTGAGATAATTAATAAAATTAGTAGGGTGCTTAGGGCAGGCAGTGATAGATTGGAGTTGGCATGTTATGTTATGTTGGCTGAATGCTTGATATTGATGATGATATTTATAAACAAAAAATTGTGAAGTGAAGTAAGTGAGTGTCAACTTTCTTCTTTCTGTAGTAGCAAATTAAATTGACTTCTTTCTTCTGGATACAAGTTTTTAGTTGAGTTTTAGTTCTTCTTTTGAAACAACACTTTCTTCTTGGGCTGCTGAAACTGAACAGGACTTTTCATCACACACCACCACCACCACCACCACTTTTCACACCATTTCATCTTATCACATTGGTGACACAGGAATCATTGCCAGGAAGGATGATGGCCATCGACAATAATGGGATTCAAAGGGGGGTACACACGGTATGAAGATTTAAGTAACTAATAAAATTCTTTTATTTAAATTAAATTTTCTTTTTCTTCAGATACTGTACACCGTGACCACACTTTTGTCCGTGTACTGGCTGTTGGGTGGACTCTACCTTTTTGGAGGAGTCATCGACAACATGAAGACAATCATTGGAGGACAATTCATGGATGAATTGATCGACGTCACAAAGACTAATGCCACCATCGTTCCTCCGTCCCCTCTCTCAATCTCTTGCAGGATCTTCTCTCGATGTGCAGTTTTGCTGATGGACAATGAACTCGGTGGCCCCTCGAACTCAAACCCATCGGAATTTATCATAAGGGCCCACTTTGGAATCTATGAAGCGGATGATGATATAATGGCCTCATTTTGTAAGTTGAAAATGATGCAAAATAATAATTGAATACGCCTACATCTATGGTACTTTTAGGTTGTGCTTCTCTCTTTATCGGATTTGCAATGATGAGCACTGCAGCAGCCTACTACTGGTCCAAGGTCATCGTGGACATTGTTAAAATAGACGTAAGTGATTCATAGTAGAAATGATGATGAGGTGGAATGAGACTCAATTGAAATCGTATCTAATTCTGTGTAGTTGGAAAGAAGGAGTACTGACGACGAAGGTATCGAACCCTTGGAAGTCCCCAAAACATGGAAAATTTTCCCCACAATCTATGCCTTCAACACAACCCTCATCACTGTGATTGTCTTGTTTGTGGCGTTTCTGGATGTGGCTGCGAATGAAAGTCAGATAGAGAGCAAGACCCTTTACCTCTTCTTTTGTGCCATCTTCATTGTGATGATTGGGCTTGCTGGTTTGGCCATTTCGAATGGATTTGCCTCCTCCCTTCAGGAAGATTTCCATACTTTAAATGAGAACAATAATAACCATGACCATCGAAGGGTTGTTGTGAGGAACTATAATAATTTTGAGCGTTACCGTTATCTTCGTCGTCATAGCACGGACCAAGTGCAAGACACTAATCTTAATTTTGCTTCTCCGGATGTTGTTCAGTAATATTATGACATGACGACTGTTTTTTTTTTTGATTTTTCTGTAGGTCATTCATAGGGTGTAGAGGATTGGTCATGTCGACAATTTAACTTTACTTTCTGGAAACTTTTAAATTCTATACATTTTGGAGTAAAATCTTTGTTCATTGTCTTATAACTTGGACTTGACTGCATTCACATGAAGAAGAAGCATGAACATAATAATGTCAATGTCTGAGGTTAGTCCTAGACGACCCTAGACTGTAATATTCTTGAAAGTTCATCCTCCCTGACATGTCATGTCTTACGCGATGGAATGCATAAACAAAAGGTTGTATCTAATTGCTAAAAACATTGGGTGATCTCATCATCATCACATATTATTCTCCAGTAGTCGATGTCGATACATTCATTTTCTAACCTGTAAAAGAAATGAAATCTGATATACATTTTTAGGGTTTGGTGGAAAGAAAGAAAGTGTGATGCATGGACCATTTAAAGGCAGTTTTCTTATACACGGAATTGCATTGCACTAAATAAATATTGTTAGCATTTGCGAATCTAGTGTGTGTATGGAATAAGAACAAGGGAAAGGGG
>JAQIWU010001284.1:0-17555 GCA_034696445.1 Isotomiella minor
TTTTTCAACTCGTTTAAGAATTCGAGTCGAGTCGAGTTTGGCTCAACTCGCTCGAACTCGACTCGTGAACAGCACTATTCTATACACATTTGGTTTAGGTTTACACGGCCAGCCTTTCATCTTCATTTGACTTTTCTTTTTTTAAAGACGTCCACATTACGAACACAATGGACCCACCGTAAACTAAAGCTAAACTAAACTAAACCAGCTCACACAAATCAAAAATCAAGTCACTACTACAACAACTGCAACGCTTTGCTTCACTTTCCCATTGCCCTATATATCTCAAAATCCGCATCCATCCTTCCCTTCCTTCGCCTTTCGCCGATGAAATGTTTTATTTCCAAAGAGAATTTCTCTATTCTATTCTACTTTGGCGAATCCTAGTTCAGGGCTACCACAACTAAACTTCCCATCACTCTTTTAACGATAAGCTAAATTTAATGGGACCACGTAAGCAAGGCGTTTTGTGTGTGTGAGATCGTAATTTCTATTTAATACTGCACTTTGACTTTGCAGGGGAGGGCCAACTTTTGCGGTTTCTATTCTACCATTACCTACTTTACTTTTGCACCAGTTCGAGAGTCATTATTGTTGGTTCTTCCCCCCATTCACATTCAAGACTTGCTCTCTCTCTCTCTGATGATGACCTAAGGGTTTTTAAAAATGGGAAAAATTCAGGGCATTCCACTTTCTTTGAAAGTGTTTGTGCATGACCAGATGGGAATGCATGTATGTAGATCAAGGTTTGTACTGTCTGAATGAATATATGTAAAAACAATAGACTAGACTAGACTTAGAGACCAGAACAAATTAATCTATTTTTAACTCGCTGAAAAGAAAAACAGGATGAATAAATAGGCGTCTGTTTTAAGAAAAAGAAATAAGCATCGACTTAAGTGAGAAATAAACAATATCCCATAAACCTACATAGCATACAAATGGTGTCTCAATTCAATTCCTAAGAAAAAATGTGGTCGGTCGGTCGAGCATTTCGCAAAAATGGGTTAACCCATTCGCCATTCTTGTTGACGCCAGGAACGCGCTTTATTAGCGACAAAAGCAACTCTCGAACTCATTCTCTGTAAAGGAAATGAAAGAGAGTTCCGACTTGACAGGCCTTTTTTTACGTCCAGTAAAGTAAAAGTATTTCTGTGGCAAGCAAGCCAAGGCGAAGGAGAGTCACTGTCACTGCCAGTAATAACGGAGACAACTTATATATGTGGAAAACAGACGCTCTCTTCTTCTTCTTATTGGTGGTATAGATAAGTCATGACCAAAATAATGACTTTCCTTGGCAGTTCAATGCAACGCAAAAGGGACAAAAAAATGAGTGTCAAGACTTTTCTGTGGGTGAGTGGGTGAAAGGCGAGTTTCACACAGAAGATACTATAGCTTGCTTTTTGTTTTTCAGCCAAGAAAATAAAACTGAAGCCAAACCCGCCCGCACAGAGAACAACACAATCACACACATAACATAACGTCATACCCCACTGAACTGAAACTGAAACTTAACTGCGTTTGATGTCAGTCATAGACATAAGGGAAAGGAAGGGCGTGAACTTTCACTTGCCTCCTCTTCTTCTTTTCTGAGGGGATATTGCATTTTGGTGGCAAGCTTCTTTTAATCTCACAGAAAATGAGGAGCAAGATTGCACTCTTCTTTTCAACAAAACACAACGACGAGGATGAGATAAGGATGAAGGCTTTGGCAGAGAACATTTTTGCATGGTAATTGTCTATTTTGTGTATAAAAGATGATGATGATGTCAATACATGAGAGGATGTCATTTCACTTCATACATACAAGGCCAGCCAGATTATTATTAACTTTCACTGGTTATTATTAGCTACTCACCATTCGATCTCCAACATGTCTGACACGACAGTAGAGCTGAGCATTATGTCCAACAATGTACGTCACATTTCGGGGTCCAGCCATTTCAAAATAGGGCCTTTCCACTTTCCCATCCTGGACGTAGACGTTCCCAAGCCCGGGGAGGATGTCGGATGTTTCCACACCTGGAAAATAGAGAGTATATTATGCGTTAGTATAATAAAAAATGGAATCAGAGATCATTTGAGAAGCTCATGAACCATCATTAATACAAGTTGAAGGGAGCAACGATAAGGAAACAATTTGCTCTCCTCGTCGTATCTATAGCAAAAAATGTATAACGATCACATCACATCAAAAGCTAATATTATAAAGGAGCATAGAGACAGAGACAGGCAGTGTCTTTGAGACGATGACGACGACGACAGAGACATGTTAACATAACAACCTCGTATGATAATGTCTTTCCTTCCATCCATAAACGAGAGAAGAATGCAACCGTTACTTTCGCTCTGGTTGCGAAATGATGTGTGCTACTAAAAGTGAAAGCAGCAAAGCAGAGAGAGACACAAAGTTATCATCGTTTGTTCGAATAAGCGGATAGATGGATGGGTGGGTGGATGAATGCTACACGGCCAAGTCTTCCAGTTTTTTTGTCTCAATTCCTTGTGAATTGAGGAGTAGATTTAGGATCGAGATGAGAAAGGCGGATGACATGACGACACAAAGAAGCCTCGTATTTTCAGACCAGCAGCCAATTCCTATAGTTGCATGTCAGTTCATCTCAATCTTGCTTGCTTTCTCTTTCAACGTGGTGAAAGTTGAGCCAGCAAGGAGTATATAATCTTGATAAATATGTGCCTTAACTTGAGAAGGGAAACTAGCATCATGAAACAAAACGACGGTTCTTGACTTGACAACGAAGAACTAATTTCACATAGGTAATTTGCGTATCCTAAATCAGCAGGTCTTTATTTTTTTAAATTTTGTACATCATGAAAATATGTGCATTAATGCAGTCATTTGTTCATGCCATATTATACAAGGTGCAACATAATTATCGAGGCATTACGTATTACGTGGGCTGATGTGGCCAATCTAATGTTTATGAAGGATGGGTGTGTATCGGTAATATGAAAAAATGCATAGGTTCCTCCATACTTTTTCTTATTACATAAAAGTGAACGTGGTCGATCAATCTTTAATTTAATAGGGTTATGGCCATAAACGGTGAAATGGCAATAAATCAAGACAGCATTACCTTTCATAAAGTTCACTTCGATACACATACTTCAATAGCAAGAAACTTGCTTAGACTCCAGTCTCATAAGAAAGCGTAAGTACTTTTAAGCAAGTATATTTATGCCTCACTGAAAATTTAAGTCGGTGCTCTTCGCTATAAAATTCTCTATGAAAAGTGTACTACAGATCGTTTAATGTGGATGCAATTTCATATTATAATTTTATAGTTTAGGGTTTATGTGAAAAACAAGACCCACGTCCTTCTTCTTTCGTCGTAAGGGACATTTTTTGGATGACGAGTTTTATTATATTTTTGGTAGACTGTTTCTGTAAACGACATAAAAAATATAGAAGATAACAAAAGTAAATGCTTTTACCCCTTGTTATTTCAAGCTTCATGTCAAGAAAGGGAAGGATCTTTAACTTGGATAAGGGAATTCTCCGAAAGCAAACCATGAAGTATGTGAAAGCAGAGAAGTGAGTGGGTTCAAAGAGAAAGTAAAAGTAAATCCACTCTCTCCACTTTACTTTCTCTAATCGAGAAGATGTGAATTTAGAGAGATTTCCATACACATGGAACTTACTTCCTGACTGAATGTTCTTCTTAACTCCATCTCTCCATGTTTTAACCAAACCAAAGCTATTGGACCATTCATGTGCATCCAACCGGGCCAAACTATGCATCAAAGATAAACTACTCACACAAGTCCAATACCCAACCAAACCCAATCAAGGGGATGGAGAACAGATAGAGAGAAGAGAAGCTTGGTAACTGCCACAAGAAAACCACTAACTCTCGACTCTCAAAATAAATACTTACAAGTCAGGTAGGCAGAGAGAAGAAGAAGATTTGTTTTCCTTTGGAAGGTATCTAAAGGGACTCTTCTTCCCTATAATTATATTCCTTATATATATTTCAATAATTCACGTCCTCGTGCGTAACTCACGTGTGTCGAAACGCACTATCGAATCGAGCGTCGTCTACAGACGAAATCGACATTTGATTTAAAATAGGGGAAAGTTAGTTCTCATCCAAAAGGCCTTCGTCTTCTTCTTTGCATTTCCTTGGAGAGATTTCAGAGAGAAGAGACATTCAAAGTTGTTGCCAAGTCAACAAAGCCAGACGGAGAAAGGTACACACATGTTTATCAGTTTCCGGCTTGAGATATGTCATTATTTACTATTGATTTCTCATTCCATTTCTTTCTAGAAAAATATGGTGGTGTTTAGAAGAAGAAATAATAATGTCTTATTGGTAAACTCGTTAACGTAACGAGGAAAAAGACTGCTGTGTGTGGTCGTAAACTATATGCCCATAAAAAAGAGCATCCCAAAAAAAACTTTCCCTCACATTGGACAAGGTTAACACTTCTTGAGGAGGATAAGAAGATTAGATTAAAATGCTATTCCTTTTCCTTTACTCGCTCTTTCATTTCATTTCGTTTTTCATCAAAGGCCACTTGACTGGTATAAAGTGGCTAATTTTTGCATAACTGAGAGAAAGCTTGGAGAAAGTTGAATAAGGAATAGAGAGAAAGTGGAAGAAGAAGAAGTATTTTATCTTCCCCGTAATAACGGAGACAGTTGCAGAGAAATAAAATATGCAAATCAGACTATATATCTTTGTTGTCATGCCCTGGTGCGCCCAATCCGATTTCCTTTGGTTTCCTCCGTTTTGTCCTAATATTCAAGAAGAAGAAGAAGAATTTACAGGGATGGTCCCTCTAAAACGCGTAGCCACTTTGTTGTCTTACACACCCGACTCTCCAGTGTTCTAAGTAACCCATAAAAGGTTGGGCTGAATCGCGATAAGAAGATATGGAGAATTGCCAAGTAAATCGTTGCTTGAGAAATTGTAATATAAATTTTTGCCCTAGCTAGCTTGGACACATCCTTTGTGCAAAATTGGTACACCCCTCTTTCAGTCTCAATTGTGAATTGTAAAAAAAAGTATAAAGTGGGTGAAGATCGATGTAGAAAGAAGAAGAGGAGGAGAGAGACTTGAAATAAACTTTTTTTCTATGTTTTACTTCGGTAATGATGCTGAAACTTTTTTGAAGCTTAACAAGCTCCTTTTTTTTGCCGTAGTTAGTTAGTTACAGAGAGACTTTGCAAAACATTACCATTCTTATTATGTAGGGAAGAGAGAGAGAGACAAAGTTAGGCTTCAGACAAGGGAGAAGATCACATTTCACTATTTAATTTACTGTTTCCTAATTGGCAAAGAACTCAATTCATACAAAACTAATTTGATGCCATTAAATAGAAAAGAGAGAAAGTAGTACAATAACAAGCAACATGATTTCAGAGAAAAGTAAGTCATTTAATAATGGGTTCCTCTCGAATTCTCCCTTCATGACGAGATTCCTAAAGACCATTCTTTGTCTGCTGTAGCCCGATTTCTATGCCCAATGACACCCACCCTTTCGAAAGGAAAAGAATGGGAAAAAGAAGAATGAATGGCTTTCCATGAAAAAGTCATTGAGAGCCTGTCAAGAAAGAAAAGAGTTGGAAAATAATATACATTTAGTTGTGCTGTAAACTCTTGTAGTAATACTTTTATAGTCTAACGTGTCCATACATGCATGCATGCATACGCATACCTATCCACTTCCTTCTTCTCTTTCTCATCTTTTTTTGCACAAACTTTTTCTTTATTTCTCCATCTTATCTTTCTCTCTTCTGGATTGGATTCGCCAAGGAAAATCAGAAAGTCATGAAAGTTGGTTGGTGAAAGAAAGAAGAGACGCATACACACAAAGTGTAATGCGACTGAGGGAGTAAGGAGAAAGTATCGAACATAGAAAGAAGGAAGTCGAATAAGGAATGGAATTGTGCGGACGGGGGAACAACCCAATAGAGACGTGGAGTGATGTGTAATAATGCCATCAGTAAGGACAAGAAAAGTCAAAAACTGGTGAACCATAAAGGAATTATGAATGGTGGTATATAGATGACGACGGTAATGCCATGTGGTATAAAACTGCCTCCGTGAGGGCCGTCTTCCTCTCTTGGGTAATCGTATTTGTAGCAGGCATGATAGTAGGTATTCCACGCAGTGGCCCAAATTCCTATATACGTATGAATGAGAATCTATGTTATGTGTGTACCTTCCCTTCCTTAAGTTAAGTAAAGTATAGTTTTATTCCCACGATGGAAAAATTTGGACGGCCCAAAAATATTATGAATGGTCGTTGTTTTGGCACGGCTCGAAATTTTATGAGTGCAATCTATCATTCTTGGTTTACTCCTTGGTAAATCTGCTGGTCTGCTTGCTATGGATATTCACGAATAAAAGGAAGGAAAGGAGAAAGTCTAAGACTTTTAGCTGTTCCCTCCAAAGACACATCCGTTTCGTGGTAATTTGGACCCTGACAGAATCCACCAATAGTCACATTCATCCTCACAATTGAAGCGAAAGGGGGTAAATGAATTTGGTCTGGGTGGGGCTGCTGTGTTGAGTACAATAACGTGTGTCACAGGAGTAAGCAAAAACCGTGTATATGGAATTATTATGGAACCTTTTATGGTCTTTATGGGTCTTAGCCTCATGGGCCTAAGTCCCATTATTCATATTATTTTCTCAACATCAGAGTCTCTCTTCTCCTTTCTGATGTAGTTTTTGAATGGTGACAACCTTAGAACTCTTTTGTAACTCCTCCTGCGGAATAAACTTTTTTTTCGAATAAATTTGAACTTTTTTTTGGAATAATTTGAAGTTAAAATGTCCCCCTTTCTTTCACTAACTAAATATGCCTAGGTAAGTAACAGAAATAACTGTTGTGGACATGATGTAAACCCTTGTTACAAAGGAAAAGTTAAAAAAGTATCCAGGAAGACAAAGGATATGTGTGTATGTGTGGGGGGATCTGTGAATTACGAACACAAAGTTTGCCCACGCTTGTGAAAAGCTGGGTGGATTGTAAGATTTTGGTTTCTCCAATTCAAGCCAAGCATATCATAGTTTAAATGGTGGTTTTGTTTTCCTCTCTGCAATCTCGGCTTGTACCCTGTGGAAGCACTTCCGTTTCCTTGAAGGAGGAAAGGAGAGAGGAAAAGGTTGAAGAAAAGGACTTTCTCTCTGCCGTAATTTAAGCTCTCAAGATTTGACTTGCGCACGCATTGGTTCTTTAAGGCACTTTAAGAGAAAACGAGAGGAAAGAATTGCTCTATTCCTCCAACTTTTAGAAGAAGAAGAAGAAGAAGAAGAAAGCCAGGAGGGAATTTTGCACACCCCATCGATTTTAATGGGCCATAAATTTTACACTTTAAATTAAGATTTGCCAACAGAGTCCTCCTCTTCCAAAACCAGGTTGGAGGAAGGAAGGAGACAGTCTCTCTCTCTGAGAAAGATTTGAGAGAAGTGAAAGTGAAAGTATGGGAACAAATAAGATGCGTCCACCCTAAAGAAAATGTGTGAGAGATGAGATTTTTTATAAAAAGAAATTAAAGGCCTCCTAAACGGAAAGCATTTACGATTTCCGCTTAAAGCAAAGGAAAATGCCGACTCATTGATTTTTTGATAAATCAAACCCAAATTCCTCCCAAGCGATACATTATCAAGAGAGAAAACTGTTACAAAGATGGGTCGGCACATTTAATATCCACATTTCCCAAGAACCTCATAAAATTTCGCATGACAAGCTTATATATAGCCCCTGCAAAGAAAAGAAGAAGTGACTCTTTTTGCAATGCACACCAGGAGGACCACTGGTCACAGCAATTGCACCGTTGTTAGTGAAAGCTGTCTACGACGCATGGTGCACACACACAGGAGGGATAATCGGGTGTGGATAAGATTGTCGTTGGATCAGATTCCTCATGAAAAAAAACCAAGGAGAGAGAAAAGGGAACGGAAGGGGTTGACTTGAGAAATAGAATCGCAGTTGGAGTGAGAGAAAAAACTCCAGAAGAAGAGTAAACTTTGAATATATCGTAAGAAGTTGGGTGGTTCTCTTCTACTCAAAGCCATTACACCCAAGTAGAATGACCATATTGTCTCAAAAGAATGAAGAAATTGGTGTGCAAACTTTTGGTGTAGGAGAGAGAGAGAAAAGGACCATTTATTTTTAAGGGGAGAAAAAATTTGGACTCCAAAAGAAAGTAGTGACCCAGTAGCCCCCATTATATCTCGTATATCACACGAAGAGTCCTGTGAGTCCAGTCCATTTCGCCCAGCAGTCTCACTCATGGGAAACAGAGAAGTCAAGAGAAGACGTTGGAAAAGGCCCACCATTCTTTTAACTCTCAAAAGCTTAAGTCTTTCAGGGGATAACCGTCATTTCCTCCTTATAAAGACACACAGTCACTCTCTCACTAAGACTAAACTGCACTTATTCCATCGTTTAGTCGTAAAGTACAAGGCCTCTCATGTTGTTATATTGCTTCCTCATTCCTTCTTTTATAAAATATTTGCCGTCGCCACCAACGTACAATTGCTTCTTTAGTGGACGAAATTGCCCATAACTTCTCATTTTCTTTTGGGAAAAAAACATGAAAATTCTCCCATTTTTTGAGAGCCAAAGAGAAAGTTCTGAAGGAGGAGGGAAGGAAAAGTTCTATAAACATTTATGGCATGTGTGTGTGTGTGTGTGTGTGTGTGTGTGTGTGTGTGCGTGTGGAGATATGACGTGTTAGGATGGGCAACGATAAGTATGAATGAACGAGAAAAGTGTTATTATCGTCGTGTTATGTTCTTAATCCTTCCCATTCATATTGCACGTCTCAAGCCTAATTACAACGGCTATAATTAGAAATAAGGTTGCTATAAAATATATTCTGAATGTAATAAAAATAAAATGATATTCTTGTTAGGCTACAATGTCAACATCTCATGCGACTTAAGAAGGTTAACATTTTAGTGTAAATGTAAATGTTTTTCTTCTTTTTTCTCTAGACAAAACCTCAACCAACAACCCTTCGCACCGTTTCCTTTCAAATTCAATGCAATTCAGGCTCAAGCCCATAAATCAATTGGGTCTCCATCGAAGAGTTCTTTAAAACTCTGCCAGACTCGTATCAGTCCACTTCCTCCTCCTTCGCATCTTGTAGGCCGGAAACGAAAGTCAAAGTGAAAGTTATGGTAGTATTGCATTAAATAAAAGTCAAAATAACAACTTGGTGTCTCTCGCCTCTAGAATAAACTAGCAGCACTTCTGTGGGTTGACACATAATCTTACAATACCCCTAATACCTAGCTACTGCAACAAAGGTTTTACCACCACCTCTTCCTCCTTTCCTTGCTTTGCGCCGCATAAGACCTTAAACCCCTCCAGCATTTTTATTCATCCCGCACCTTGTTTAGGAAAGTGGATCAATACACGTTCAAGATTGTGTGTGTGTGTGTGGCAGAACAGAAGTCGGCACACTTTCACTTTTGTAGCACCACTGGCACAGAAAAAGAGAGAGAGAGAGGTAAGAAAGAAGGATGAGGAATCGTTCTATTTTTATGGTGTCTCTTCATTCGTATACATGTCTGTATCAAATTGACTATGTATGCATCCACTCTGGCCTGTTCCTTACATTTCTTCCCCCTTAAAGATGGATCAAGTAGTGAAAGGCAACCAACCGACTTTTAGTTTTTCAAGATGACACCGGTCTCTCTCTCTCTCTCTCTCTTTGCCAACGGAAGTGGGAGAAAGTGTAAGGAAAATGTAAAGTGTCAAATAAAAATTCACCAGACGAATTCCACGGGGTATATATTCAGAGTCATTTCTTTATTCTGTTTTGTTTCCTGTCTTCGTTAGTTTGGGTTTACTTGACCTCCTTTAGAGAACATGCACTTGAGCCCCGGTTGGTTTGGTGGAATACCCTTGTACTTGTACCTCATTTGGAAAGGAAATCATCATCACCTTCCTCTCTCTCTTTCCTTTCCTTCTTTTCTTCTTCACCAACATTTTCCCCTCCAAACACGTATAATATGCATAAACCCAAATAGGAATCATTCCTTCATAATAAAGCTCAAAGTCGGAAAAATCATGAGCCGCCACATTTGGTCCAAATATAAGAATCTTTTTTTCTTTCTTTTTTTATATATTTTAAAATGTAATGGTTTCTTTTTGATGGTTGGAGAGAAGATCATTTTTTCATCTATTCTCTCTGTGCACCATTTGTACCAAATGCTTTGCTTATGCTTTCAGCTAAGGTTGTTCACCGCCACCACCAGGACCATCAATGAAGTTCAGCCATAATGTCAGAAAAGTATCAGAATAAAATGGACTTGGCAAGGATACAGGAAAAAGTGTAGACGACTTTCACCCACCGTATGTGCTTGTTCAATAGGTATTTTACATCTTTTACTTTTTCTCATCTCTTCTCCAACATGTATGTATACAAAACGACTCCAAAGGCAATGAGACAAGAGGAGAAATTTTCTGCAAATACATGCATGTATACTTTCATTCCATCTATGTTTTCTCTTAGAATTGTGAAGAGGGAAATTGGGTAAAGGAGAAAGGAGATAAGATACAGAAGACACATTCATTCATTCATTCATTCATTCAGGATGAGAGAAGGAAAAGGAAGAGGAGCACTACTTCCACTCAAGTGCAAACTCTTGTTATCTTTAAGATTAAAATCAACCAAGGGAAGAAGAAGGAGGAGATGGGAAACATGGAGAAAGTAAAGGAAAGTAGGAGAAAGCAAAACGTCGGCTGCTTATCTTCACTTGTCATGTCTTAATATTTGGGGCAAATTTATTCTAAGCGGGTCTCTTCATCAAGTAGTCAAAAAAATAATTTGCAATTTGTCTACTCATATTGTTCGCTTACTAGGATCAAAAAAGGTTTGTGCGCTACAGCGTCTTTTCTTTAATGTTAAAGGGCTCAAAAATAATGTGCACTATGTTCCACTTGGATGAACATAAGATCCGCCTCATCATCATGTCCTCATGATGTGTTTTGATGTAAAAGTGAACTTGTAACTGCGTAAAAATGATTGGGTAGAGGTGAAGCGTCTCAATATTTTATGAGGATATTAGCAGGTTCAAGATGATGGTGAGACTGAGAGAGTAGCTATATAGATGTTGTGTAGTGACAGGGGCTGTGGATGTGGAAAATGTCTTATCTTAAGTATATTCTAATTCCCTGGGAACATGTTACATTTTGGCGTAAGTAATTCGTACTCTATAACACGCCATCACGTCATGTCAGATGCAAAACAACATTTGATTTTTTCCGCTTTATAATTCACTTAGCAAAGCACATTTTACCTTCTAATCTCATGCAAGGGAAATAGAGGTATGTGTGTAAACTGAATCATAACCCCAAAAGGCTCAATTTGTTAACTGAATGCGACGAATAAATTCCGCGTAGATTTATTTTTAGACGAGCAAAATAAATTTGTAACAAATAGTTACACTATAAGTCAAATGCTCAATGTAGTTTTGAATCTTTCTTCGAGGAGAAAGTCAGCGAAGGAAATAAAGATACAATAAGATAGTAGTAAAAGTTAAACCAACTAACTTTTGCTTTGTGTGCTCCCTGTTTCAAAGTTTCCATAGTTCCAAATCATCAAACAAATCAAAGGACAATCATTTCTCTCTCTCTCTCTTTTCTGAGAAGATCCATTCTCAAAAACCAATCCAAGGAAATGCAGCCATGCGTGGAGAATTTCATTAATTTCTTTACACCCCCTAAAAACCAACCCAACCAAAGACACCACCGTATCTCCTTTACACATTTACATTATTCCGGCATGCTAAAGAGAGAACAAAGCCAAAGAAGGAAAAGTGTCTATTCTAACCTCGTGCCAAGCCGTAATACTAATACTAATATCCTCAAATCCAGTTTTCCGTTTGTAGACACAATGAAAAGTGTAAATGGAAAGGGAGAAGAGAAGAGAGAAAGCAATTAGGACTAAAAGCAAGAAACTGTAGCTGAATGTAAAACCAACGCCTTTAAGACAGTAAGTAAAGAAGAGAGAAGAAAAGCAGACACTCACACTACTTACTTTCATCCAGTCATAACAAAATTAAGAATGCTTTAGTAGAGCAGACAGCCTTACTTTCTCTCTGAGCTAAAAACTAAAGCTGCTCTGCTGTTCCTTCTCAAGAAAGAATTTCCACATTTACAAAGACGCGACTCTTGACTTTCCTTTCACAATGCCTGCTGCCTAAACTCCCCTGTTAGTATATATAATAATAATAATTTATAAGCAGCTTTCTTCCCACTCCTTTTCCCTTGTCGTCTGTTTTATTTCAATCTGATGAGACGGACTTTCAGCTATAGGAGACACTTTCATCATTGTTCTTCCGGTACACTCCATGTCCATTATTATGGGGGAGGATAAGGTTCGTTGAAGTGCTTTCACACAGGACTTGATTAAATCTCTGAAATTTGAAATCATCAGAGACCGAGGCCATACAGAGAAGAATGCAAGCTCCCAATTTGCAAAGTAAACTTGGATGATGATGGCAACCCTTTTTGAGGTGTATCTCTGTAAGGATCCTTTTCAGTTTATAATATTAGGATTTGACCGCAACGAAAAGCCTCAACCAACAAACCAGATCCACCCACACCACGAGATGCGTCATTCAATTGTTTTATCTCCCTTCCCTTTGCATTGTGAGAAGTTGAAGTTTTGGATTCAATTTAATTCTCACGTCCCCCTTGCTCTGTTTACTTTGTTGTATTATTGAGTGATTCAGCATAATATGAAAAGGTGTTGGGATTGAGGAGAAAGGGTAAAAGTGAAAGTAGGTAGGTAGATAAAATCGATGTGTGGTTCTCTCTCATTGCATGGACCAGAGTCTCCTTTCCGACCTCGTCTCTCGCTTTTAGCCTCAAGTCAAAGAAAAACAGCAAAAGGGAGCCGGTAATTTGATTCCGATCGCATAGGGCCGTTGTGCTTGTGCCTCTTTGCTTTATATATTAGATTGGATCATCTATCACAGAACCGAAGCGGGGAGAAAGTCCAATGTCAAGACTCACTTGCCATTCATCCTTCCTTCTTGAGAGATTTATTCATTCTCATTTCATTTTGCCTCTCCTCTCGTTCAAACTCATTATGCATTCCTTATCCGGGATGAAATCTATCTTTTCTCTCCAGGCTCAGCACAAGGCGAGGAATTAATTTATGGCACAAATTCTTCCAGAGAAAGAGTTGAGCTTCCAAGAAGTAAGAGAAAAAGCTGGGCAATAATAATGTAGGTTGGTGAAGGAAAAACAGTTTAATAAAACTCTTCCCAAAATTACTTCTTTTTGATCAGGCTCTCTTCGGCTCTATGCTACTTCCTTATTACTATTCTACCACCCACATACAAACACACACACACATATAAACATTCTCTCACACACAGAGGATTGGGAGCCAAAGAGGAAGCCAAGCGTGCAATTAGTTATGGAGAAAGTGGGTGGATACATTGGATGGAGACTCATAACTCTCCAATCAGGGTCTTGAAATATGCGGCAACAGCAGCCAAGAAGAAGGAAAGTGAGTGGTATTCCTCGAATCAAATAAATAATGTCCTCTCTCTCGTCGAGTTTAAGTAAAAGAAACGTCTCCAGACAGAGAAATCAAAGTTTGAACACAGAGAAAAGGATAAGAGAAGTCTTTTCCCCCAGCAACGTTACAAAGTTAAGTTGAGTTAAGTTAAACTTTACTCAAAGTCAACATTCTTCATCCAATGTGAGAGTACAGTTTGATAACTTAATTATACAAGAATTAAAAAGTTAAGATGAATGAATCTTTCTTTCCCTTCGGTTGAACAAATCGAACATGGTAAATGTGACAGGGTCTCGAGTCAGACAGAGTCACAAGTCAAACACACCCTGTGATTCATTCTTCCAAAATTCTAATAATCTAAAATGCAGCGGAGTCTCTCTCGTAATTTAGACATTCACAAAATGACGAGTTCTAAATTTGACCTCATTGACAAGACTACTAATCTAACAGACCTGCTCCTTCCTCAGGGAGGCTGAATGATGTGATTACGTTTTAGATCTGATCTTACATACGTCTCTGTCTGTACTGGACGTTATGTAAATATTGTCCAAATCACCTGACAATTTTCATTAAGTCAAATTTCCCATAAGGTGAAAGGGCACATCATCTCCGCATGGAAGTTTAACTCTCAGGGATCCTTGCATAAACATTTTGTGCTTTTGCATAGATGAAGTGACACTGGCAGTGCATGAAATGGAACTATGCTTCCTCTGGTCGCCGTGGGGTAATCAAGTCCTTTCACTCATTATGTTATTTTAGCATATTCATGAACTTTGCAGCTCTCATCCTGTCACACCAACACTTACATATCTACACTGTGGCAGACTATGGGGGAGGAAATAATTCTTTCATGGCCGTTAGTTAACTAAATTCATGTCACATCCATCCATCTCTCTCTCCTCTTCTCAAGTAGTACATAGATAGTAATCCTGTTTTGTAATTTTAAACTTCAGGATTTGGATTTCGGTCATCCTTCAATAATACATGTTTAAAGTGCTTTGATCTCTGAGCCGTCTCAAAATCGGCAACATAACAACGGTCCCTGCAAATAGTGCATGTAATAACATATGCACTTGTTCGTTCGTTAAACACACACGGACCTGTTTTGCAATTTAATTAACTTTTTGTATAGCGTCCCTCAAAAACGGTCACTGGACGCATTTGCCATTTTCCCCCACTTAAAAAACGTATATGAAACCCGATACGACGGGAAAAGACCTTTTTATATACTTTCGCTTCAAAGACTCCACTTCCTTCTCTCCTTTTAAGAGCTCTTCATCGCCACTTTCACCCTCCACTCAGCAATACAGGATAATGAGGTCAATAATAAGCATCTCTTTATTTTTTGAACGGGCTTTTACTTGTGCATTCAAATGAAACGAAAGAACGGTTCCGTTTGACTCTCTCTTCTCTGTTGTGCCTGATAACTTGAGGATCATCAGAGCGAGGAAGGGATGAGATGAGATATCAGATTAGATATTTAATGACTTATGATTCTTAAATCAGCCAATAATTCAGGCGACTGTTCTGTTAGCTTTTCTAAATGTGCATTCAAGTGAATATTTTATTAGAGAGAGGGGGGGATTGTCACAGTCAATGTCAATGATGAGAGTGAGATAAAAATGATAATCGAGGAGCAGGCAGAGTGCGAAGAAGGGAACAACAAAGGATCATTTACCCTCGTTGTTTGTTTATTGTCAATTGCATTTGGTTGCTACTTTCCCCCTCCTCGTTTCCTTCTGGGTCATTCATCTTTCGATTCGGCTCTCTCTTTCTACTTTTAAAACGGATATGGTTTTGTTAATTCCTTTTATCGGAATAATCTTTCGATGTTTGTAAATAAAATAAGACGACGATAAATCAGCCTCTAAAACCTGAGGATCGATTTGGTTTTAAAATCCTTGAGATTGCAGACATGACCGTATACGTTTGGTAATTAACTGTGAATATGCTGATTAAACACAATTCTACATCCAAACAAACCATACTTAACTTTTGCCACGTAACGTTTGCCAAAGTGTTCCTGCAGTGTATGTGCCCTACTCTCATCAAAAGTCTTTCCTTTCTCTCGTCTGGCCTGGCCTCCCCTTTTGGTGTCTTGCAGTTTGGTTTACTTTTAGCTTAGCTTAAGCTTGAGCTAAAACTTTCCTTCGTAATAGTGCATTGCACCATGTGAATGTGGGAGACATTTTGGTATGGTGGCTTGAATGAAACGAAACCGGAATTATCTTTCCAGTTGATCCGCCGCCGAAGCAGTGAAAGTTTAAGTGAAGTTAAGTTAAGTTAGATTTAACTCCCAAATCTGCTCTCTCTGTGGTGGTCGTGTTGGTTAGTATCTTTCCGTGACAACCTCCTCATTCTAATCCCATCTATCCGCTTTTACTTTACTACTTTACTGTCCTATCTCTTCTTCTTCTATTCTCATTCTCTCATGCCATGCAATTTTGTCTGTATTCAATATTCCATTCTTTGCCCGTTAGCGACTGATTGTTATGCACTGGATTTGGCCATTTAGCAGCCTCGTGTCGGGCATAAATAATTTTCCCTGAGCCAAATTCTCCTCTGGAATGGAACATGAGTTCACTTTCCTTTCCTTTCCTATACCAACTTTTGTACGTACCCTGGTCCTCTCTTTCCTACCCGCAACAACCAAGTAAAATATAATGAAAACACAAAATGAACAGTAGTTTTAGCTTAGGTTAGCTTAGAGAGAAGAAATGGGGAAAGTGAATTACGACACGGCGATGTGCATAGTCAGTAGTCGACTCTATCTCCTTTCTTCCCCTATAGGAAGTTGCCGTTCCATCGGATTAGTAGATCAAGCTCTCTTTTATTTCACCATTGGATCTTTCCCAAAGCTAACTCAAAGTTAAACAATCACATGTTCCTTCCGATGACTGCATCACAGGATGCTTCAAATGCTCTATACGGATTTGCAGAACTTGCAACGAACGGAAGAAAGGCCCACAACAAAAGTTTTTTTTTGCTTTATTAAGTAAGTCCCTCACAACAAGACTTTTACTTTACGAGTTGTGCAAAGCGTCAGATAGATAGGGAAAAACTTGCCATGCACACAAAATTAAGCCGGCTAATTAATGAACGTACGCATGAAGTTTGTCATGTCATCAAGATTAGATATATAGTACCTCGAAATTGTTCCAAAAATGTGCCAATTCCAATTCCAATAACAGTGAGTCATGTCATTCATTGGGTTCGGATTATTGGCATCAGTTTCACCCGTTCAATCATTCCCAGATATCCCATACTTACTTTTCCTCTTCCATCAAAAGATACTAATAGCACAAAGACATAACGAAATGAAAGGACAAATAAATGTAAAGTTGGGAACTGGGAAAGATGAAAAGAGAGAGAGCAAAAGGAAGGTTATCTCTCTGAGAGCGGATGCAGAGTAGTAAAATAATAGTCCCAGAGAAGGAATAATATTTCTCATGAGATTCACTAATAATTGGAATTGGATTTTAGATTTCATGCTTGCGCTTTTGAACACACAAGTCAAACCGACCAAACCAACTCGAATCAAACCCTAAAAGAGAGAAAGGGAAAAGGATTCGAAGAGGACAAGTGTTTCATAAAATCAAACATGGGAATACTCAAATGATCAAAACGTCGATAACCATTCGTTCGTTCAAGGCATCATCAGTAAATGTCTGTCATAGGCAATAATTACCCTTGTCATCCAAAGGATGTAGAGGAACAGATGCAGTGATAATTAAAGAGATCGATCATATACAAAGATACAAAGAACGTTACAGATGTGACACAATCCAATGCGAGCTCATTTTGTCATCATGTCCCCCACATCATTCACAAAATTTTGCACACATTGCGTTCATTCGAATGAAAGTTAAACGTGGTGGAAGAAATGTTCCTCCTGGTTTTATTTTGGGTCCAGCACATGTCCATGTCCACCACAAAGGATGGTAAATACAGTGTAATTTTATCTTGCATTGGATAGATGGTAGGCGTACCTCCCAGAGCCTATATTAGTGTGAAAGTGTCTGGAAATGGTTAA